>CM068582.1:54219509-54487009 GCA_035048485.1 Pteria penguin | reverse complement strand
ATATATGGTCTATACACACGACGACCGTGCAAATAGCCAACAGCATTTTATATATATATATATATATCATGCGCAGATACAGAGGGGGGTACCGGGGGTCTGCCCCCCGGCATCCGAAATTTTTACCCAAAAAATGTAATATTTGGGCATTTTTGGGG
This sequence comes from Pteria penguin, assembly GCA_035048485.1. Taxonomy (NCBI): domain Eukaryota; kingdom Metazoa; phylum Mollusca; class Bivalvia; order Pterioida; family Pteriidae; genus Pteria; species Pteria penguin. The sequence goes on along the minus strand of CM068582.1, from coordinate 54,486,851 downwards.
GTTGGACACTCCTATTTATTTCTTATCAATTCATAATTCAAATCAATATTTATATTTATTATACAATTTCTATGATTCAATTTCATATCAAGAAATCAAATTACAAAAGTCGAGTTACACTCGAATGGGCTAGTAAACGACATGGCGCTTTTCATTTCGTTGGTATCAGGAAGAATCCAAAAGACTTCCGCATGACGAAAAGTGATTCCCCGTTTTTATGAAACAACTAAAACATGAATAAAATTAGGTCAATAAAAACCGATCATGTACATGTAAATATATTTACGTAAAAGGCGCACGCCCATCGTGCATATAGACAAAACATCCATCCAGGCTATTTACACCATCGTCGTGTATATAGACTGTGATAGACTATATACACGACGGTCGTGTACATAGCCACTACCGGCTATATACAAGACGGTCGTGTATATAGCCACTGCCTCGAAATGACAGGACATCAACTTGTCTCTTCTGCTGACGTTTTCGCGGGAGATTCACAGTCATATACACACCTATGGGCACTAAATTAGTACATGACTTCTCTCAGAAGTTGCATTTGAAAGATGTATCAGCAATCAGGTAAACGAAATATTTAATAGTTGTCATGATTTCAGCTTAACACAGGGACAGTGAAAAGGGGCTCATCTTTTCCATCTAAAACCTGGGTTCTACTACTTACCGGATTGACTGCGGAATTACCGGATTGACTACGGAATTACCGGAATTACCGGATTGACCAAAAAAGTTACCGGATTGACCAGTTTTTTTCAATTTTTTTTTTTCAGATATGGATCGAGTGATGTTAGTTACAGGTATTACACGACTTTTTATGCAAAAAACGCATTCCGGGAAGTTGTAGTAATAGTTGGAATTTCCTCCGTTTGCGCCGCGGCGTAAAGAGAGATAACTCTAGTTTCTTAGTGGTATGAATCGGGAATATATGACTATAGACCACAGTTTCAACACTTGTAATAGAACTCTATAGTATACATGTAGTGGAAAATGATAGAAAGTGAAGGTTTTGCAACTTTTAGGGAGTTTTGTTGGGGAAAAAATATAAATAAGATACATATTTGTCTTAAATGTCATGTATTGCATAACATAATCTTATTATGAATATAGTTAATCATAAAATGAGATTGATCAATAGGCAAGTAGTTAATATTTATATGTATAATGATCAAACTGAAACGCCTCTATTACCCATTTCTCTTCAATACCACAAAAATCCTTGTATAAAATTAAAAAAAAGGGGGGGGGGCATGTTAAGGCCATGCTAATAAAGCATGTTGAGCAAAGCTAGGGAATATATTGATGGGAGGAGAATGTCTTGACTATTTTTGTTCTTTTCCTAGGTATATATCCTTCATTTCTAATGTAATCTAAACTTACAATGCATTTATATCACTACATAAGAGAGATTATTGACATTAGTAGGAAAGGGGCGGGAACTCTGTATAGCTTAAGTGAGATTACAATATTATTATGTTTTTATTTTATATACCCATGTATGGCTATGTTTAATGTATATAAAGTATATTTATAGTATTATAGGGAGTATAACATATTATTTATTACAAATTCAAATTCAAATTCATTTATTGGCATTAAACAAATGTTCATAGCCATCAATACAAAAGATAAATGCAAATAATTTACAACATATTGCCAGATGGCATATATATGTATATATAGACTATAAAGAAATATTCAATAATGATGCTCTATGTTTCAACGCTGTGTTAATAAATCGAATTAGTTTTAACTGCTTTCCTTTAGAAGATATATTTAACAAAGATTTTAATTTAGTTACATTAGGCCAATGACAATAATATTTTGGTAAAAACGCTCTTCGTATATCATTATATACAGAACACACAAGCAAAAAGTGGTATTCATTTTCAATAACATTTAAATTACAGCAGTTACATTTTCTATTTTCTCTATCTATATTGAAATACCTTCCTCTTTCGATGTTAAGATCATGTGCACTTATCCTAATTTTCGTGAGAACACAACGCAAATTCTTATTCAGAATATTATTCAAATAAGAAGAGCACAAAAAATTATCTTTAATTTGAGAAAAGACTTGTAGTTTTGGTGACATTCTAATTTCATGACTCCAGTTTTGTATAAAAATATCCAAAATTCGTCCTATTACAAGTAATATATAGATAGCCGAGAATAAAGAATTATCATTGTCAAATTTGTGTTTGTTGTTTAATAAATAACTTAATAATAAATTGAAGAAGAAAACAAAACAAAACAAATTAAGAGGTTGTTCGCGGTATTAAACATGGTCATGCGCGGATCCAGGTTATTACACATACAAATATAATGGCACTCAGTACTTCTCTGTCAAAGTATGCTTCTATTTATCTGATACATTCATTGTATATTATAACTATATATACCTTTGCTTGTTCCTGGGGTGTTTTCTCTCTCTCTCTCTTCTGTTTTCAATGTGGTCTAATTTGTATTTTTCTTCGTAATATTTACCAATTTCATTTATTAACAGTGTGCATTTCCGCTATGATCAACTGAGGGACGTATCTTACTGATAGGTTTCTTATATTCATCATATATAGGTTTTGTTAAGTATGATTGTAGCGTGACTTTATCAAATAGTTGTTTATACAAAACAACTTTGATGATGCATTAATTTCTGACATAAGTGATTGTTTATGAATATCAATTAATCTTTCTTTTACAGTAGATAAAATGTAGGTGTCCTCAAGTGTTTCATGATTCATCCTAATATCTAAATATTCTTAGCATTATTTTTTAATACCCGACCGTCGGAAGTGTCGCTAATTAATACCTTTAAATGACACAAGGTGTGATAATTCATCTATTTAATTAACCCGTGGTCGTAATATTACGCAATACTATAGACAAGTACTTGGTCGATAATCTACTCTCAACCATTCAGTTTAAGTTTGTTTCATTTATTTCTTTATGTCATTTGGTATATCAGATATTACAAATATAAAGTAATAATTTAACTTCAAGATGAACACATTTTATATCATACATTAATTGACATATATTTATCTGAATTTTAGAACTTCACCCAGAACGTACATGTTGTATATGGACCCTCCTTATTTTGTAAATATAACCAACTACTACAAAATAATACGCTTTCTATGTTTTAAATCCAAATTCAAATTTAAATTCAAAATGACACAACTTTTGAGCAGCAATAACATTCGCGAATTGTGTAACTTTGGTAAATAGGGCCTATATCCGTGAGGCATTCAAAGTACGTGATAGTTTTCAAGTTGTTTAGTAAATGTACTTGTTCTTATTTTCTATACTCTGTATTTATATATATTAAATTTATTTTATATATATATATATTTTATTGAGCTTTAAGCAAATACATGCTTTTAGCATAACATTAATATAATTATAGTTATATCGTAATTTGGAAACGTCAATTTGAAATATTTATATCTTCATCCAGTTGTAATATTTTCAACTTGACTTGTATTGACTTGATATATTTGAAACCTGCAAATAAAATGACATTAAATAATTAAAGTCATATTCATGTAATTTGGTCAATGTAAATTAAGCTATGTACACAAATTCATATTCGCGATTCATACCACTAAGAAACTAGAGTTATCTCTCTTTACGCCGCAGCGCAAACGGAGGAAATTCCAACTATAACTACAACTTCCTGGAATGCGTTTTTTGCCAAAAAAGTCGCGTAATACCTGTAACTAACATCACTCGATCCATATCTGCAAAAAAATTTGAAAAAAACTGGTCAATCCGGTAACTTATTTGGTCAATCCGGTAATTCCGTAGTCAATCCGGTAATTCCGCAGTCAATCCGGTAAGTAGTAGGACCGCTAAAACCTTACTCCTTACTACTTTTTTTTTTCTTTTTCTTTTTCTTTTTTTTTTTTTGACTGCCTTCTGAGGCATTTATCTTGACTGCCACATGAAGTATGACACTCATTTATGAGTACACTTCGTAATGGAAGAAGACATTCCTAATTTCTATTGAAACGGTCGGCTCATATCTTCACCACCAAGTAATGGAGAGCTACACCAAATGAGTTGTGATGTATTTATTCGAGTATACATAGATTGTTTTTACAAGAAAATGGATAGATATGAATAGTTAAGGATTTAATTAGCCGAAAAGGTTAGTTATTTGTTCATGTTACTCCATTTTTCGGATGCAATGACCCAGTTTCTATCAGCAAAGTTTTCCCACACAAAATATGAATGGTGAAATTGAAACGGTGGTGAAGGTATGCGCCGACCGTTTCAGTAGAAATAAGGACAGTCCACAATCGTTTTGCAGGGCTCACACTGGCTTGAAAATATGTGTAGCCACTTTTCTAGTGAAAGATATATCGCAGGGGCACAGTGTCTTTCTCAGCTTAAGTTACCAATTTCGGCTGTTTAACAAATGCATAACACTTTTTTTGTTTCTATATATTTATTGTCACTAATTATATTATTAATTATTATACAATAGACAGTTAAAATATTGCTTAATGTAAAAATTATCAGAATAAGCACAGTGATGTAATAGCATAATGATTCTCTCACAAAATAAACAAACATTGGCACTTGTTTCAAAATGAACTGTGGGACACTGTCAGTCACTTCCTAGTACTTTGGAACCATACTTCTTCTATTTTTCACAAGAACCCACTCCATTCTACTCTTAGACACTGCATTCACGCGGGCTACGTTCATGTTTGAACCCTCTCATAGTTTCATCACGGCTACAGTATGGCTGTTACCAGCTGAAATGTATGAGCCAAAAACATAAAAAAATATGTTCCATTTTCTTTAATTAATGAGTGATTTAAAGTATACATAAATTCTATATGCAAAAATAGACAGGACTACAAATATACTGCCGATAGACTAAAGTGATTCACTGCGCTTGCATACAGTTATGAAATATTTTATTTTATAAGTCACATATGCGTAAAATGTTAAAATCATTTTATGTACCTTTACTGTTCTTATGATTGTCTGTGTTATCTTTTTTTATCACATTGCAGTCATCGTTAAATGAATTTTGGACGCAAAACATAAATCTTAAAACCGAGTCATACATGTACTTTACTTTTAGCAATTGAAACGCCAGCTCGAATTTTTAACTGAAGTTGATTTCTAAACAGAGACATTATCCTTTATAAAAGATTTTGATTTTTGATTTGGTATTTTTTACTTTAAAGCTAAAGAGCAGAAAGTTTGAGATTTACTATCGTGCAGTTACCGATCGTCAGTCAATTCAAAATTTCGTTTAACTACATGTATGTTATCAAGTTCTCGATTGCATAAAGAATAATGAAATATTTCACTGTCGTATTTTAATCGGAAATTACAAACTAATAAGAGACATATGATTAATTGTAGTTTCTCATAATTAATTAAAACGTGTTCTTTTAAAACTTAGTCCTATCGAAATAGCATACTTACGATCACGGATAATCGTTATGAAAAGTCATTAATTAATAAACATAATAAAAGTGTGTACCTACCTTGACACCTTCTTGACTAGGTGTTAAAGTTATCTGACGGGGATTAATCCAATCAACTGATTAAGTCATCAACAGCTATTTGACTACAGCACTGGGACAAAAAACTTCACGAGCCAGTGACTTTTACGTTTAGCCTGAACTTGTATTAATGCAATACAAGAGAAAATTCAAAACACAGAAAAATTGGCTTTCGCCAATTCATAATTTCTTTCGCTGATTCTGAACTTCTTTCGCCAATGGCGAAAATGGTGAAGTTCAGCACAAGCCCTGGTTTTGTGCAGGTTCTTGAGGTTGGGTATAGCCTAAGTTCAAATCGGGGCATACATGTATATATAACTACCCTGATTGAGGTAAATACCCTGATCGGGGTATCAAAATTCTTATCAAAAGTAATATTATTTCAAAATTTGAAATGATTAATAAGAGGTCGCATCACATCACTTAAAGTGGAGAACTTTTATATAACTTATAAGGCCTCTAGTCCTATAAACATGACCTCGCTGACAAGCACAGGTATTTGAAGCTCTGTATGTCCACAAGAAACATCATTTATGCCCCTACAGGGGTATTTCTTTGATGTATAGCCCAGTAGGGGCATAATAGATGTTGTTGTGGACTTGCAGAGCTTCAAATACCTGTGCTGACAAGACTCTGTTCCGAACAGCAAGTAAATAAGAGGAACGGAGTCTTGCATTGCAGGACTAATTAAGGCCTCCTGTTCTAATCCTTACTAGATTTGAGAAAATGAATGTCAAAAATCTCTTGAGGTATTACATTCTGTTTCTCCAGGGACGTATATGACACATGTATGTGTATATACGTCCCTGGTTTCTGAGATTTGGTAAAGATTAGAACAGAAATTTTGTATAAAAGTTCTCCACTTTTAGTGATATGATGTGACCTTCGAAATTTACTTATTTAGAAGTAATCATACTTTTGATAAGAATTTCGACACCCTGATCAGGATATTTTACCTCGATAGGAGTATATACCCCGATTTAAAACCTATACCCAACCAGTAATTTTTTACAGGCCCCCTTACTTCGGCTCGGTACTGATACACTTAATTTGTATTCATTTAATACAGTTTGTACAAATTTCGTCCAGTTTTTTTCCCTGACAAGACTTTTTGCTGCGAAATTCAGCATGTTATTCTCGAAGTTTTTGCATCACAGTTACATGGCTCTATACTATACTGGTCCAGTAACAGAGTCCGGATGATTTTTGAGGTTTTTGGCAAACAACTTCTGCTACAGTACGGTCGCCATGAACTTAATTTTCCCACGAAGAAACGTGGGCAATAATTTTACCTGTAGATGTCCATGCTTTATTGGCTGAATTTTTATTTGAGATTAGCAATTCAGCCTTTTTTCCGTGGGCAGCATAGTCGTTTGAGCATGGACACTATACACCCATCTTGTTTAAATAACAATGGCTAGGACAGTAGTCGGAATTAACTTTTAACTTTGATGTAATTTATGCTTTCACTGAATTCATTATTACATGACTAGCATCAAGAATCCCGCATATAGTAGCGAACGATAATTACAATGTATTTTAAATCATCTTTAACTTTTAAGGATAAAAGACGTAAACGTTTGCTTTTCATGACAAAATTGTTAATTTCAGAGAAGGCAGTGTATTTATTCAGTATTAATTAATTATGTCCTAGTCCATGCCAGTGAGCTCCCGATTCGCTTGCTCGCTTAAAACAACATCTAATACAACTGGGTGTGAAAGGGGCCCTCATAAGGGGTGTTACTGATATTTATCTGTATAACAAAGCTCCGGTACAGGTAAACCTGTACAACTTTACTTAAAATAGATAAGTACACACATGTTTGTTTTCTTTAAAGAATGTACATGTACTTCATGTGCTTACAATAATTAAAAGAACGTTCGAATAATTCTTCATTTTGATTTTACCTAATGAATAAACAAGCCAAAATAAGTTACCCTTACAAGGACCCCTTTTATCCCACCAAGGGAGAAAGTGTGTTGAACTTAATTAATAATAAGGCAATTTGAAGTTTAAATAAATCATTACGTATTCTGATGGCTAAACACATGCCTTTGTCCACCATTCTGAGATTCTTTAAACCCCTTATCAACTATAACTCATAAAGTAAATCATCTTGTGTAAAAGACCCTGAAATGTCAACACATTCAATCCTTTTTCTCCAGTGCGTGCCGATTAATAGACAGTGACAATCCAGGATATAGGAAACATGATAACGTTTGCATTGTTTACATCTATAAAGATATCGCAATTTCTTACAGATTTTCATCACTAGTGAAACTAACTGTGAAAACAAACACTCGTAATTCTTTTTTAAAATATACAATGAAGTGGTGTTTGAATCAACATGCCATTTTAGACATTTGGTTTGGTATTAAATTTGTGTTAAATTTCTGAAATTCCCACCTTTACATGTACAATGAGGTCTTTAATTCACCCCTATTCACTGTTGGTTCTACAATTAGTGCGTTCAGCTGTCCGCTGGCAGCATCATAGGCATGTAATAGGGTCTTATGTACAATTTATGCTGCGTGGGCTGCCCGTCAGTGCTCGTGGATTTTCCTAATTCCACGCCGACTGTACTGTACAGAAGACCAAAATACTTTAAGGCCATTTTACCTACTTCACTGTAATAGTTCCCCGGACGATCTAGTATACTGATATTGTAAGTGGATAAAATGACAAGACATTTGGGAATGTCAGAGGTTAATTTCTTATAAAAATGCTTATAATGAAAATATTTCATTATTCAACCTTAAAAACTGATTTTAGGTTCATTGACCAAGAGCACCTATCCCTGCGTAATGATTATTGAAAAATCTTATTCTCCTTTCAGTATCATTTATTTTGTATAAAAGTTTGGATGATTTCTTGCCCATTATGCTCCAACCAGCAAACGTCCAGGAATTGTTACTATCTGGGAACTGTTACAGTACCAGTAGACTATATCAGTGTGTATATATATATACATGTAGATGTCCCAACAGTCTGGTCAAAGTGTTGGGTAAAACTTGAGGTTTAGTACCGTTTATCCACTGGAATATGAAATTCTGTCTGTAAACATAGCTTTTATAATACGTGTCCTCGGATTGTGTAGTAGTGGAGCAGCAACCTCTCAAAATAGTTCTTTTGATGATACAAGCAACAGGCTTTGCATAATACTTCTTAATGATGTACTTGTTCAAATAAAACCGTGTGCCACGCCAATTTCAGTATGGCCGTCAAATAAAAAAATTGGCGGCAAAAGCCCAATTGCCTGTATATCTAGTATAGTCCATGGTTAAACTGAAACGTTTCTGTGATGAACATATGATATCAGTTCTGAAGATTTGTAAACACTATAAAGAACACTTCGAGTATAAAGTGTACTGCAGAATGCGCAAACTTTTATTCAAATTTCTAATTTTGCTAGCTATTCAGCTCACGTTTCATCACATATATAAAGTTCTACATAATGCCATTCATTGCAAACCTATCTATAACGCCAGAACTATTCCATTTGCAGCCACACTCAGGGCTCGCACAAAATAAACAAACATTGGCACTTATTTTAAAATGAACTGTGGGACATTTTTTACAAGACCCCACTGCAGTCTACTCTTAGATACTGCATTCACGCGGCTACGTCCATGTTAGAACCCTCTCATAGTTTCATCATGGCTACAGTATGGCTGTTACCAGCTGAAATATATGAGCCAAAAACATTAAAAAATATGTTCTATTCATTTAATTAATGAGTGATTTAAAGTATACATAAATTCTATGTCAGTATGTGCAATAATAGACAGGAATACAATTTTACTGCCGATAGTCTAAAGCGATTCACTGCGCTTGCATACAGTTACGAAATATTTTATTTTACAAGTCACGTATGAGTAAAATGTTGATATCATTTTATATACCTTTACTGTTCTTATGATTGTCTTTGTTGTCCTTTTTTATCACATTGCAGCCATCGTTAAATGAATTTTGGATGCAAGCTTTGATACATACTAGGCCGATCGTCAGTCAATTCAAAATTTTGTTTAACTACATGTATGTTATCAAGTTCTTGGTTGCCAATCGAAATAGCATACTTATGATCATGGGTAATCGTTATGAAAACTCATTAATTAATAAACATAATAAACATGTGTACCTACCTTGACACCTGCTTGACGAGGTGTCAAAGTTATTTTACGGGGATTAATCCAATCAACCAATAACCGGTAAGTCATCAACCGCTATTTGACTACAGCAATTACACAAAAGGCTTCACGCGCCAATGACTTTTACGTTCAGTCTTAACTTGTATCAATTCAATACAAGTGAAAATTCAAAACACGGAAAAATTGACTTTCACCAATTCCTAATTTTTTTCGCCGATTCTGAACTTCTTTCGCCAATGGCGAAAATAGCGACGGGCAGCGCTAGCCCTGACACTTTGAAAGCTATTGGCATGATGCCGCTATTGGTTGCAAACTGGTCCAATATGGTACATACACACACACTATCCTCTTTTCACCAACCCCATACATCTGGTGATGGTAATTGCATCATGCGATTTGTAACAGGCAGGGTGGAAAATTGTGGCCGGACTAGTGAACATTCCGTTATCAAAACATACGCTGTCACCATTGAGCTATCCTGGCCGATACTGGCATTCGTCAATCGCCACCACCACTCACCTCCTTCTGTCAAATGCAACCCAGAATGTTTCAATATTAATTGGTCAAACAATGAAACTCCAATGACAACAACATTTGTATCAGAACTCAATGGCATGACACTTTCGCATTCACCTGTTCCTTTGTTTTCTAGACCAACTCCTCTAGAGTAACAACGATATCTGTTTTATTGTTCATCCAAGGAAGTTTTTCAGCAAGCAAACAAAAAATTTTGATTTATTTTCATCACATCAAAAAAGGCATCCCAAGACCTTGGTGACATACAGTTGGCAGTAACTTTTCTCTTCCATCTGTTCTCGTCTGTCTCCTTTCACCTTTCAAATTATCGTCATAGTAGAAGTCAAAAATAGTATCTATCCTTTGGTGCTGATGTTCACAGTGTTTTAAATAAGACGAAAATCACATCATTGGCATATGCATAGAATGTTTTGCTTGCACATGGTTGCTTCGAATTAACCATCTATTATGAAGTGTCTGCTGGTGGTGTAACTGCGGGCATTTTGCACATCATTTCCAAAATTGGCATCAATTGTGACTTTGTACTAAAATTTAGAGCTCCGTTCTGCGATATTGACGGTGGAAACTTCTGATTTTGGTGTTGGAAGAAGTCTTCTAAGTCACATTTCCTACTTTGGCAAAAGATGAACAATCTTGAAAACAAGTTGCAGTCATCTTTTAAACTTGCTAACTTTAACTTTGTTGCATTAGAGTCAGACAGACTTTAATTTGGAGCCAAACAGAGGAAATTTGTTCTTCGTAATGAACCCAGATTTTTCAGCGTTGTTAAAACTTTTCACGCATAGATCGAACTGATGTCCACAAAGTTCTGATAGTTTCCGAAACCTTATAGTCTACCACATTTTTGGAATAAATCATGGACAGAGCCTTGGATTTTTCCTTTAATGGATTTCCCTATTCTTCAATTACTGCCACATGCTTATGAAGGTTTTCAAATATCTGATTTTGGGTAGAATGTGTTTCCTCATAATGCTTTGACTTTTAAACTTTTTTAACCACACCAATTGAGTGACGTTTGTTACTTCAGTTGACCGTCCTAAGTCGGTATCGTAACCGCAGCACAATCGAATATTTTTGTAATGTTGTTTTTCCGTGTAATTTTCTACTATTATCATGTTTTGATTTGTGTCATACAACTTTGTCAGGTATCTTCTGTTTTCTCTTTCACATTCCAACTTGCTTCTGAAAACCCTTCAACCAATCGACTGATCTGTGGTCCAGCTATCATCCATCTTCTACGAGCTGATCGGTTTTCTATTTGCCGGATAGAACCACCATCCCCTTTCACAATTGTATGATTGTATGAATTCCGGTATTTTAATTCAGGACCGCATCCGATATACGTTTCAGTTTATATACATAACGCCATTTCCGGTAGTTGACGATGGTTTTCGCTGTCATGAGAGTTGTTGCCAGCATTAATGATAAGAAAAGCTGGTTTTGCTTTGAATTTTAAAGATTCAAAGACAATATTTGAAAATAAATTATAAAAAATAAATTCCACCCACCTGCCCCATATATTTTCACGAGGTTGGATGAAAATCTACCTATTAAGTTTAATTGGCCTAAGTAACAATACAACTTTAAGCCCTTTTGTATCAATTGTACAAGGTTTTGCTTATAAAATAAAACCAGAAATGAATAAAATATATTTTAAAAATTTTAAGTATTTGAATGACAAAACATTTTGATTATTCCTTACTATCAAAATTGATTGTGGTATTTGCATTTCTCTTGGTGATAAAGACTCATGATTTACCTCAGAAGGAATTAGATACAGTTAAACCTGCCTTAAAGTGGCCTTCTTAACAATGATAATTGTATATGAGAAAGAAATAGCAGCAAATTGTTACAATGGTATTATATTTAGTACAAGGGCAAGATTCCAAGAAACAGATATGGTGGTTGTAACGAGAGTTGACTATATTCTGCATTTATGAAAGCTGATGAGGAGGTTGCTCAGATGAATGTCAAATTGTGTAAACAGACTTTGATAAGTGACTTTTTAACATACACCAGATCTTAAGCATCCAAATTAAATTTTAAATTGCACATTGTATTTCTAACACTTTAACATGAATATGAATTTACCAGTGTAAATTCAAACTGCATCTTAGTGGATTATTGCTTTCATCACTCCACGGTTATTTCATGTATATAGTGCTGGCATGTGCCTGATGCATTGCAAAGAAATTTCTATCTTTGCAGCGGACCCACCGGAAACTGTGAGGGATCTGTTAATCTTTTACATTGTATGTGCCACGACTACCATGACACAGGACCTCGGTTATTACTGTCTCATCCGAAAGACAGAACACTGGTGTGTTAAGGGCAGGAATCGAACCCAGAACTTCTAGGTCACTAGACAAGCATCTCATCCACTACATGTAGGCCACACTGGCTTGCAACTTAGTATTTTAAGCTAGTATTATATGTTAATAAACCAAACATTTGTGGATTCAACCTGTCATAAAAAGTTTTACCTCTACCAATTCAAACTGCATCTTGCAGTTGATTTCTGTAAGGAAGATATGACTAGAAATGATGTCATTAAGAATATAAATGTACATCGTGTACATTGAACATGTATTTTACTCAGGAAAAGGAAATTATCTGAAAGTGTCATTTAAATGTCATTTCAAGTGTGCAGTGTTATGAATATGATAAATATTGTAATTACATGAAAACTGTGGATCATGGTCTGATCAAACTAGAACCTGTATTCTGAGACCACTTGCCTTCAGTTATCTTTTTTCTTTTGTCCCTTGCAAAGTCATATAAAACTGGTTTGAATGTACCAAATATTACGTTACATGTATTACATATATGTTAGATGTTAATATCAGGCTTTCAAACCATTGACCCTTAAAATCTTTGTACTATCATACCTTTGAACTATTGGACATTAAAACAATTTGGACCTATGACTAGTATATCCTTTGACTTGACTGTTGTACCTTTGAGATTGAATTGCTGAAGTTTGGACTATCAGGTCTTTGAACCATCAGATCTAAGGAGCCTTAAAAAAACAGTTACATGTAAATAGTCTTTAAGATTTAAGAGAACCAGGAAAAATAATTGAGATTGACAGCAAGTGAGGAGTGGAGCAGAAATGTAACTGGGGATATTTTATAATAACAGTGAGCAATATCTTAATCATTGAAAAAGTGGAGGGGAACTTGAGAAGTATCAGTTTTTGGAGAATAGACGACCAGATCTGAAAGCATTGCACCTAGGAGAGCTGGCTAAATGTAATGGTAAAGCGCTTGGCTTGTAGTGCATACAGAATGGGTTCAGTTCAAGCATAGGTGACTTATGTTTAAGAGGTTGTTTACAGTACCTCTGACTTCCACATTGCAATATGACTAAAAAATTATTGAGAGCAATATAAAACCCAACCAGTCAGCTAACCATGTTACAGATACATTGTACTCATAAACAACATCCAAGCTGGATTACATGTATAATCATTACATTCTGAATCACTCTGTAAACTCTGGTGGTACTAACACCATTGCCAATATTTGGGAAAACAGCAAGGCAAGATTTAAATTAGCGAGAAAAACAACTGAACATTCCGTAGTTCACATCCTGATGAAGCAATGCAATAACCATCAGGAACTGTTTGAGGCTTCCATTCAGAAGGTGGTATCCAGACATGTAGATATACTTTCAATACCAACCTTCCTTCCAAGTTTCTTCAGATTGGCGACCATGCCTGATAAGTGATAGTATTTTCAATACATGAATTGTAACAATATAGTGCCCCTTTTCCAAGTCACAGTGTGATTTACAAGAATAACATTGTAGACCAAAGCCTAAAATCCTCTAAATGTTGTATTTCTTGTGAAAATTTAAAGGTCAGTTCATAAAATTTTTTTTTTTTTTCCTAGCAAAGCAGAAGAGTTACATCAGTTGCTGGATGTACGTGTGGGAAGTACTAGCCTGAGTTCTCTAGGATTGACAGGTCACTGTCCTGTTGTAATGTGTCTGGACTTGGCAGCTGCTCACTGTGGATGTCCACTTAATAAGGTGAACATTATAAACTGGTAATGTAATAGATAATAAAGACATAGCTAAAATGTACATGTGTAATCTGCATATTTACTTACCTGTAATACTGTCAAGGTACAAAGAGAAGGGACAAACACACACATGAAGCAAACATAAAGTTTGGATGTTGTAGTGGGAGAGTTTCAGGTTTGATCTCTTCCAGGTTATATGGATCTCTTCCAGATTCTTCAATGTTACATAATTCTTTGTTGAAATCTTTTTTTAAGGTGTCACTTATTTTGATTGAAACTTGACACAAACTTGTCAGCCTGAACAGTAACTTACCGTCCAAAAAACTTTCAGTGTGTAAGTGTAGTGTAAATTAATGATTTACAGAAGAATAGCTCAAATTTACACTACACTTACACAAACAAAAGAAATCTGTGATAGGTCAGTTCATTTTAATGCAGGCCAGGGCTCGACATTAATATTTTACCCTACATGTCCATTCGGACAAGTAGCCATGAAATTTACTTGTCCAGATATAAATTTTACTTGTCTGACAATTTGTCAATACTGAACTTTTATAGCTACTGTAATAAATAAAATAAAATTTAAACAGTTTACTCATTGTGTTAGGTTATTTTTTTAACGAATATACAGAGTTAGTGATAAGTATAAGAGGGTATTTACCAATTGCAAAATTAGAAAATAACAGAAAGATCCAACAAGTGAACTTCGATCCAGATTTTAAAGTTGCTGACCTGGCTTTGAGAATCAACTTCTTGATCATTGTTCTCTCACTGCTTTTGACTTTAAATTTTGATAAAAAGAATAACAATTTAGTTTCTTTTTGTAAATTTTGAAACTTCTTTGAGGAAAAATTACTTGTGTAATCAGACAGGGACTTAGCAAGATTCATTTTTTGATGAAAAATATTCACTGGTACCGGACAAGCCGATAAGCGACTTTTTTTAGCGTTCATGTAGAGCCCTGCAGACATACATGTTATGAAATTTGAATTCAGTTTGGTTTTTTTTACAGACTCAGTTTTATGTGCTACAGATTGCTTTTTATTGGGCTGCAGTGCGATTATTTTTGATAGTGTTTACTGTCTGTATATGAGAAGCAGACTTCTCATGGTCACTGATGGAAGAAAAAATGTAGTTTTTAGAACCTGAAAGGAAATGGCGTTTTTGACTGAATTAACTAGTACTAGCTGCAATGCAAACGTTTTACGTCATGCTGATGTTTGGATCATGTTTTAAACAACCCCACCTTTCCATTCTGGTTTTGCCAAAGATTTTTTTCAAATGATTCTTGCCCTTTTGGCTGGGAAAGCATCTGATTTAAGGGCTTTTTAGCAGACTTCAGCAAATTTTATCTACAGGTACACGAAACAAAGTTTCAAACATTACCTTTAAGCTAGCATTTTATAATACACATGTATACAGATGCAGGTGAAGGATCATCTTACTTTATGTATCAAGTACCTGTATATATTACAGAATGTTAACTTAAAGTGAGTGATTGTTTCAAACTTTATGTTTCAAGTCCTGTGATCCGCTAAGAAGCAATATTGACACAGCGAAGGTCACATGTATGCTTGAAACATAAACAGTTTGTCGTTAATAAAAATCATACATTTTATACAGTCAGATTTTTTTTGTATCAGAATTTCAGAAATGCAGTATGTGGTGAAGAATATGCCGGTCACAAGGACCGGCGCAGTACTCAATCACTTTGGACCTTCTTGAATTTAATCAGTTTTGCCAGTAGGACTGAAACATTTCAAGAACTTTGATATTATCAGTTCTAAATTTGTTAAATTTAGGTAGTGTCACCCTACATAGGTAAGGTCTGAAAGAGGTATAAAGAATTTTAAAGTAAAATTGATAAAACTGCAAATGCCATTAAAATTTGGCGGCATCAATGTCAAACTTCGCAATATTGTAAAGTAAATGGAAAGCCTGCTTAGGTACAAAATGGACATAAATAATTTTGCATTAAAATGGTAGGGAAAAAAATATTAATAGAATGATAGTTAAATTTGTTAAGCATTTGTATTTCAGACAGATGCTATCCGTTTATCAGGAGTTAATAAGAAAATTTATACCAATGGTATAAAAGCATTAGAGAGTATGCTGGGTTTACAGTCTCAAGTGTCCATCCGAGACTTAACTGTACAGTTTGGCTGCACAGGAGCAGTAAATCTGGCAGTGAGAACTATGAAAAGGTACTACTGATAAGGTACTAGTGATAAGTTAGGCTGCTTGTGTTTTGTATGAATGTTTCATACATTTTTTGTGAAAAAGAAGTTTTATCGAAAAGATATTTGCATGTGAAATGTTATATTTGTGTGTCAGTAATATCTTCACTTATTCTGCTGTAATATGTTTACAAGAAGGAATTTGATATGACTAGACTGTATGATAAGACTGTTGGGGTCATAGAAAAGGAATGAATACATACAGAAACACTAGAAAAATATTTGACTGTACAGTTATTAAACAGTAATATTTGTATCAAAAGACAAAATTTGATGTATGAAAATATAGAAAGTTTAATATTTAAAGGAAGGAGAATGACTGTTTTCCTTCAAGAAGTATTTTCAGTGTCACAGACATGTTTATCTGATTAAGAGAGATGATAAAACAATATGAAGGGTGTATTCATCTTATTTGATGACATAATATTTTATGTATTGTCTTGTTTAGAGTGTTCTCCAGTTACTTGTCATTATTTTCTGTTGTAGTTATGGAGAATCATGTGCCGATCTGGATACCTCAAACTCTCTGTTTCAAGTTGCCAGTGTCTGTGCTGCTTGCAGGTCAGGAAATGACACCCATCACACTTTATGTATATCCTGTTATGTCAGGTTCATATGTCCCTGTATGTAAAGCTGGAGCCTTTATATATATCCTGTCCTGTCAGGTTCATATGTCCCTGTATGTAAAGTTGGAACCTTTATGTATATCCTGTCATGTTCAGTTCATATGTCCCTGTATGTAAAGCTGGAGCCTTTATGTATATCCAGTCATGTTAGGTTCATATGTCCCTGTATGTAAAGCTGGAGCCTTTATGTGTATCCTAACATGTTAGGTTCATATGTCCCTGTATGTAAAGCTGGAGCCTTTATGTATATCATGTCATGTTAGGTTCATATGTCCCTGTATGTAAAGCTGGAACCTTTATGTATATCCTGTCATGTTCAGTTCATATGTCCCTGTATGTAAAGCTGGAGCCTTTATGTATATCCAGTCATGTTAGGTTCATATGTCCCTGTATGTAAAGCTGGAACCTTTATGTATATCCTGTCATGTTCAGTTCATATGTCCCTGTATGTAAAGCTGGAGCCTTTATGTATATCCTGTCATGTCAGGTTCATATGTCCCTGTATGTAAAGCTGGAGCCTTTATGTATATCCTGTCATGTTCAGTTCATATGTCCCTGTATGTAAAGCTGGAGCCTTTATGTATATCCAGTCATGTTAGGTTCATATGTCCCTGTATGTAAAGCTGGAGCCTTTATGTATATCCTGTCATGTCAGGTTCATATGTCCCTGTATGTAAAGCTGGCGCCTTTATGTATATCCTGTCATGTTAGGTTCATATGTCCCTGTATGTTAAGCTGGAACCTTTATGTATATTCAGTCATGTTAGGTTCATATGTCCCTGTATGTAAAGCTGGAGACCTTATGTATATCCTGTCATGTTAGGTTCATATGTCCTTGTATGTAAAGCTGGAGCCTTTATGTATATCCTGTCTTGTCAAGTTCATATGTCCCTGTATGTAAAGCTGGAGCCTTTATGTATATCCAGTCATGTCAGGTTCATATGTCCCTGTATGTAAAGCTGGAGCCTTTATGTATATCCAGTCATGTTAGGTTCATATGTCCCTGTATGTAAAGCTGGAGCCTTTATGTATATCCTGTCATGTCAGGTTCATATGTCCCTGTATGTAAAGCTGGAGGCCGTATGTATATCCAGTCATGTTATGTTCATATGTCCCTTTATGTGAATCTGGAACCTTTATGTATATCCAGTCATGTCAGTTTCATATGTCCCTGTATGTAAAGCTGTAGCCTTTATGTATATCCTGTCATATTAGGTTCATATGTCCCTGTATGTAAAGCTAGAGCCTTTATGTATATCCTGTCATGTCAGGTTCATATGTCCCTGTATGTAAAGCTGGAGACCTTATGTATATCCTGTCATGTTCAGTTCATATGTCCCTGTATATAAAGCTGGAGCCTTTATGTATATCCTGTCATGTTAGGTTCATATGTCCCTGTATGTAAAGCTGTAGCCTTTATGTATATCCTGTCATGTTAGGTTCATATGTCCCTGTATGTAAAGCTGGCGCCTTTATGAATATCCTGTCATGTTAGGTTCATATGTCCCTATATGTAAAGTTAGAGCCTTTATGTATATCCTGTCATGTCAGGTTCATATGTCCCTGTATGTAAAGCTAGAGACCTTATCATATGTATCCTGTCATGTCAGGTTCATATGTCCCTGTATGTAAAGCTAGAGCCTTTATGTATATCCTGTCATGTTAGGTTCATATGTCCCTGTATGTAAAGCTGTAGCCTTTATGTATATCCTGTCATGTTAGGTTCATATGTCCCTGTATGTAAAGCTGTAGCCTTTATGTATATCCTGTCATGTTAGGTTCATATGTCCCTGTATGTAAAGCTAGAGCCTTTATGTATAGAATAAGTGAGTGACTCTGTTTCCACATTGCTTTTCATTTATACCTGTTGATATTAGTATATTTTTCATTTTCTTTCTCCTTGTTTACAGAGCTTTAAAATTAAAAGTAGATTGGACAAAGTTGAGGGAAGTGTGCAGTGTGAAAAAGACCACCTATGATAAATTAGTGTCAGAAATGGAAAAAATAGCAGTAAAATTCATAGGTAAATACAGCATTGTGGTTAATCTGATGGTTCAGTCTATTTAACATGACTAATTAATAAAGAATAGTCACAAGTTTGGCTTTAACACTTATTGAAACTTAAGTACATCAAGACTTAAGAAACTATATGAAATGATTATTTGAGAAATTAGGACAAAGTGAAGTATGAGGACAGATCTTTATATTTGTGAATACAATTTTTTGTGATTTCACAATGAAATAAAAACTATTCTTGTCAAATTACTGTACAGATGACAATCTATACCCACATCTCTGTGAATCAGTTTACCTGAATGTATAACTGCACTTGTTTCTGCTCAAATCCATGGGTTGTAGCTCATCGGTGCAATCTGCGAAATTGTTCAGTAAAGGAGACGCTTTGACTTGAGATGTGAACAGAAATTATTTGTAATTTGTTCACGAAAGCAGTCGAATATGAAAAGCCTTTTGACCAACCTGCAGATAAAATTCCTCAATTTTATTAAACACATACAGGCATATAATTTTTTCAACATGCTGAATCATTATTTCCTCGTTTGTCCAGTAGTTTTCGGAATGATTTATATGGAATTTGGAGAGAAATTGAAATTTCGGGTGGCACTTATCAGTCTTCCTGCCATAAATGAGCTGCATGGGAAGGAACACTCCGTTCATTGACCCAACGAAAGTACCTTGAAACAATAAATTAATATGTAAACAAACTAATTAAGGGAATATAGACACGTACAATGGCTTTGTTTACCATATGCTGTATTCATTCACACTTTAATACCGGTAATTGCTTGTTAGCTATTGACAAACGTGTGAAACCATTGACATAACGAAATCAGGGGCTTTATCAAAGGGTTTAAAAATTGTATGTACGTGTAATTTTAGTTTGTAGTCGATTCCCCTGGATTTCTACTTGTTTTGCCTCCTCGACGTCCATAGTCCATTGAAAAACAAGGATGATATTAATTCTCGAAGTCGGCATGACATCACACTAAAATATATATGAAAATAATCCCCAAAGCACTCTGAGGATGACCTGGGGGATAAACTCGGTGTTTATCATAGACTGTAATGCAACTTTGCTGAATTATATTTTGAGCACAAAAGCTGAGTCTTAAGGCTCCTGAAATTCATTGAGGAATCTCATGACGATTGACTCCCTTTCCTTCTTCAAATTTTATTTGACTGCAATTTGTAATAATGAGTTTTCAAAATATCGGATTCTTTCTAGAAAGCGATTATAATTCCTGAGACTTATCCCCCAACAAATATGATGCAAATTGGGTCATGTGACCACTCTGACTTTGAGAATACCAGTTTGGTCCCCGTTTTTTGGAGTACAAATTTTCACGGTAACTTATTTTGGCGTTTTCAAATTACTAGCGAAAATTAGTACCTCATGAAAATTTCTGGTTATACAGTAATAACAAGTGTGTTAGGCTGATGGGTTTTGGCCTCTGGGGCAAGTGTAGAATTTACCTGATAACTCTACCCCATATTTTACAAAATAAGGATGAAGATGTGACTCTGTCTTATTCTTTAATAATACATGCAAGAACAATAGCTAGTAGATTGAGCTACCTGTATATGGATATCAGTTGCTGTATGATATGGTTTATTTATCACGAATCAATACACGATACAAGAACTGTACGACACATGATTCATGAAAGTTGGATCAAGGATGTTGATGTATATCACAATTTAATTAAGCTGATATCAAATATAAGATAAATGTCATGATTTGACTGTTTTAAATTTGCTTAATATTGATGTCGGGCAAAGATTTGCATTGTTTATAGATTTCTTTGCAAGTATGAGATCTTTCTTGTTGTACAATGTAAGTATATAGATGGGTTTGATCTCATTTGTTTAAAAAATTATACCCAACTGGTAATGGATGGTCATGTATAATTAAATGTGTGTTATGTCTTTAACAAGTAATACCTGTACTGAATGTTTTAAATTGATACATGTATAAATTGATATATATATATATATGTATACATATATTCAGGGAATAAACTTAACGCTCGCCCAAGACGAGTAAAATTTGTTGTGGAATACCAAGAAACACTTCCTACTCGCCCAAGTGGCGAACGAAAAATCTGCAAGACGAATCGGCCGTTCCCTTGTTGAATTCTAATCTGAATCATCTAGACGCTTAATTCCGTCACTGAGTAAGCGGAACTAAGCGTCTAGATGTTTCAAATCTGGACAGGTTCTTTTTATTTGTTAGTTAGCAATATCCAGGTTACGTTTGTTTATATAGGTCAAAGCATAGTAATTCCATTTCCCATAAGGTCCCATGTTAAATTGCCAAACTTCCTTCAAGATTTACACAACATCCTGCATTTTAGCTATATACAATTCATTAATCAAAATGTTTGTCAGACCGTCTACTATCGGAATTTTAACAATTTACCATACGCTATCCACCTTAATTTTGAGAAAATTATGCTGGAAGGGGGTCACCCCCCAAAATTGGCCAAAATTCAAATGTAAACAACCACCCCTTTTTAGGTTATAAAATTTCTTCATTAGCAGAATGAGATAAAAATTTATGATTTTACAGCAGAATAAAACTTTATTTATAGATAGATCAAATAATTTCATCCAATCACAGCTCCTGATACATTGAAATAGTTAAGTCCCTTTCTTCCCTACAACACATCAATCAATCACAACTTTCGTTAATTACTTTTCATTGACCTTTAAATTATGGCTTGACAAGCCCAGTTAGGAAGTTTTTTTGCCGTTCCCAAGAAACGAAATGTATCACCGACAAAACGGGATGATTACTTCAAGAAGTTAAATTGAAGAGAAATTGTTGTGTAATATAATAAAATTCAGAAAAATTAATAATTGATTACTTTTTCTTGCAATTTTTGAATGGTTTCAGTGTGGGCTCATAAAGATTGCTGTGGATCCGTAGATTCTGAGTCTTACGAGCCCACATGGCTCGTACAAATTTCTGTTAAGTTTATTCCCTGATATATTGCTATTAGAAGAAATCATGTATATATGATATAAATATAATTTCTTTGTAGATGACAAAAAAGTAGTGCATGGGAAAAAGAGTTCATCTTTAATGGATAGTATTGAACAACAGATGAATGGTAGGTTTTCTTTAGAAGCTTTGTATTGAACATTAAAGGAAGTACTGATGTGGCATGAAAAATACAAAAGGTAAATGCTGCTATGTAACTGTGGCACTCGCAACAATGTACCGCAATGGACATTCGTTGCCCCCAGGTGCTATGTAATTGTGGCACTCGCAACAATGTACCGCAATGGACATTTGTGAACACCCTGGTGTTATGTAAATTGCACTCACAGCAATGTACCACAGTGGACATTTGTGGACCCCTGGTGTTATGTATCTGTTGCACTTGCTACGATGTACCACAGTGGACATTTGTGAACCCTGGTGGTATGTTACTGTTGCACTTACCGTACTACAATGTACCACAGTGGACATTTGTAAACACGTAACTGTTGCACTCACAGCAATGTACCACGGTGAACATTTGTGTACCCCTGGTGGTATGTTACTGTTGCACTCACTGCAGTGTACCACAGTTGACATTTGTGGACACCCTGGTGTTATGTTACTGTTGCACTCACAGCAATGTACCACAGTGGACATTTGTGAACACCCTGGTATTATGTAACTGTGGCACTCACAGCAATGTACCACAGTGGACATTGGTGGACCCCTGGTGGTTTGTTACTGTTGCACTCACTGCAATGTACCACAGTGGACATTTGTGGACCCCTGGTGGTATGTAACTTGCACTCACTACAGTGTACCACAGTGGACATTTGTGGACCCCTGGTGTTATGTAACTGTTGCACTCTCTACAGTGTACCACAGTGGACATTTGTGGACACCCTGGTGTTATGTAACTGTTGCACTCACTACAATGTACTGCAGTGGACATTTGTGGACCCCTGGTGGTATGTAACTGTTGCACTCTCTACAGTGTACCACAGTGGACATTTGTGGACACCCTGGTGTTATGTAACTGTTGCACTCACTACAATGTACTGCAGTGGACATTTGTGAACCCCTGAATATTATAGATGATATTAAGCTCTTGTGACGAGTAAACATGTCCTATTTAGTAATGAATGCCCATAACATATAGACAAAAATAAAACAAAAATACACACAAGTAAAAAAAAATAATTTAAATAACAGTAACTTTAAATCATTTTATGTCCAGTATGAGTAAAGCTGGAATTCAGTCTGTTCATCAGTCACACTAGAACGAAACAGTTTCAAGCTGATAACGCAAGTAGCATACTGGAGACTAAAACCAAATTTGAGTATATAAATACGAGAGGATGTTTATGTGTGTTAATTTTTAGGTGGCAAGGTCCAAGATGGAGGTCACGTTTTCTGAACTTCTACTGAAAATATGGTAAAACTATTGTTTTGGAACAAAGGCAGTGCTGAACAGTGGATAAGGTGCTCGACTTTTGACTAAAAGATCTTGAGTTCGATTCCCCCTGTGGGCACAGGTGTTCTGTCTTTTGGATTAGACAGTAAAAACCGAGGTTCTTTGTCATGGTAGGCATGTAAAAGATCCCTCACTGCTTTGGTTGGTCCATAGCACAGGTAAAAATTTCTATGATGCATCAGACAGAGGCCATCACCATATATGCGAAGTAATCGTAGGGTGACGTTAAACAATAATCATTCAAGTAATTAATTGTATTGAAATGATAACTCAAATACCATACATCAGATGAAATGAAATTAAAGTTTTACGTATAAGGAGTAGAAGATACCTATTGATTTAGAAATTAAAAGTTTAAATCAATGTCATATTGTGAAAATATGGTAAAAAAAAAAAACAGTAAAAAATAAGTGTTGGGGACCCGGGTTACAACAAACAAGACCGTTTCCTGGCAGGAGCATGTTTTACAGACATTCTCTAGTTACATGGCCGTTCATTGGACAGATTATTAACCAAAATTCAATCACATTACAACTGCCAAATATCATTTTACTCCCATCTTAGGTAAAATATTTCACAATTTGATCTATGTAAATGATATGCTGTGCTGTCTCTACTGTTTTGGTAAAAAGTCGGTTTCCTCCCTTCCTATGATTCGGTTAACAATGTTTTCAGTTTTGTTATTTTGTGCCAAGACCAGTGTGAAGCATTCTGTTTTAAAGGTGCTCTTGAGGTAAAAAATGACATCAATCTAAATTTATTTATGAGGATACATTTTGACTGGTGATGTTTCGATGTATGCCTCATTTTGACTCAAGTAAATCTTCAATGCTTATTAGCTGTTTTGTTTGTAAGGTTTTGCGTAGCTCAGGTGAGCTATTGTCATAGTGCAGCGTCCGTCGTCCGTCCGTCGTTAACTTTTCTACATTTTCGACTTCTTCTCCAGAACCGCTGCACAGAATTTCACCAAACTCCATAGGAAGTAAGTACTCAAGGTCCTCTACAAAGTTTGTGTTTTTTATGCCGATCCGTGATCCAAGATGGCCGCCATTGGCTCTGATTGGTTGACACATTTTCGACTTCTCCTCCAGAACTGCTGCACAGAATTTCACCAAACTTCATAGGAAGTAAGTACTCAAGGTCCTCTAACAAGTTTGTGTTTTTTATGCCAGTCCGTGATCCAAGATGGCCGCCATTGGCTCTGATTGGTTGAAACATTTTCAACTTCTTCTCCAGATCGGCTGCACAGAATTTCATCAAACCTCATAGGAAGTAAGTACTCAAGGTCCTCTACCAAGTTTGTGTTTTTATGCCGATCCGTGATCCAAGATAACCGCCATTGACTCTGATTGGTTGACACATTTTCGACTTCTTCTCCAGAACAGCTGCATAGAATTTCATCAAACTTCATGGAAAGTAAGTTGTTTTTTATGCCGATCCGTGATCCAAGATGGCCGCCATTGACTCTGATTGGTTGACACATTTTCGACTTCTTCTCCAAAACCACTGCACAGAAATTCATCAAACTGCATAGAAAGTAAGTACTCAAGGTTCTCAACCAAGTTTGGTGTTTTTTATGCCGATCCGTTATCCAAGATGGCCGCCATTGACTCTGATTGGTTGACACATTTTCAACTTCTTCTCCAGAACCACTGCACAAAATTTCACCAAACTGCATAGAAAGTAAGTACTCAAGGTCCTCTACCAAGTATAGGTTTTTCATGCCGATCCGTAATCCAAGATGGCCCCCATTGGCTCTGTTTGATTGACACATTTTCATCTTCTTCTCCAGAACCCCTGCACAGAATTTCTTGCTTGCTTCTAAATATGCACTTTGTGCTCAGGAGAGCGATATAGGCCCACTTGGGCTTCTTGTTATAGTGAACAAAGAAGTTTCATGTATAGTTTGATGAAAAAGAAAACATAAAGACATCTGACTCAGTCATTTGACAGAAATCATCACAGACAAAGAAGTTTCATGTATAGTTTGATGAAAAAGAAAACATAAAGACATCTGACTCAGTCATTTGACAGAAATCATCACAGACAAAACAATAAAGACATAGTAAGTCATCGCAAAAAAATTTAATGCGGTTAAGGCACTACCATAGGATAGTCAATAGAAATAATGCTAGTTACTCAATTGGTGTGGTTAACATGTTTACGGGCCAACCTTCCCACTTTCTACAACAGCAGAACAATCAAAGGACATGCATTTGAAAAGTATTCAATAGTATTCTTCATATATTTAGATCAAATACAAACAAGCTGTAAGTTTTAGAGGTCTTAAACATACACAAAAAAATGTATAATGGATAGAAAATTACTATTTAAGATATAAAAATGACATCAATTTGAGGCTACCTTGCTCATATTTCAGGTACAGGTTATGAACCATGAATTATTCACTGTAGCAAGTACAACACATACACTTTATCCTATACCAGTTATTTGTCATCAGGGAGAGAAGGAGGGGGTGGTTTTTGTCCAGTTCATGGATAAACATCTAGTTTTGTATTACAGAAAAATTAAATTGAAAGGGTCATTGTCACAGGGTCAGTATTCTGTGTAAACAAAAAAAGGTGAGAAGAGATTTGTTAGTAGATTCTTGGCATAGTGAGAAAAAGAAAAAGTTTGGATGAACAGGATAGTAATCAGATGAGCTTCAAATTCATGAAAAAAAAGATGACTGCACTGTGACTGCATTCATAATCTCAGGTTCTGAGCAATGCGGATGAAATTAGATCAGCCCCTAGAAGTTTTCAGAAATATGTCATTATGAAACAGAATTTTCAACTCCTCAAATGACAAATTGAAAAGCAAATCTTAATTGTTTAATATTCTGTCATATTCAAGAGAAAGTCTCTATACCGGTAAACATTCCATGAATGTATTCATTATTTGAATATATGCAAAATCAAAAAGTTCCCAGTTTGATGCAAAACCATGTGATTTATCCCACTACTTGTGATTTATCCCACTACTTGTGCCCCTGTACTAAAATAGAGTTGATAACCCTGAATTATACAATGTAGACTAAGAAGTTACACAGTTGAATTTCTTTGTTGGAGTTATGTCACTTAAAAATGCCAAAAAAAAATCTGTCTTTTAGTATTTCCTTGTGTGATGCGTTAGACATTTGAATGCAAGTTAGCTTTATTAAATTTTAAATGCAGTTAAGCTTGAGTCATGGTATAATTGAGCCGATTTTAACTTAAATTTTCTGGGACTGGTAGGGGATATGTATTTAATTAGTAATGTTTTCAGAACATTTCATCAGCCTTTTCAAACATGTGCATCATGTTGGTACAAATGGCTGACTGTAACACTGAACTTCCTAAATACTCAACTATACCAGGGTTTGTTGCAGTTTGTTCAAATGCCTTGAATCATAAGATAAGATAGATAAGATTTATTTAAAGTCGGTACCTACATGTATATAACAAAGTAACATTAGCTCTATAGAGCTATTTAACTGACTAGCACAATTGATTATACATCATATATATACTATAAACATATTGCATATCCGTGAAACGTTAACATAAACACATGCAATAATTTAAGAAATTATGTCAAAAGTATCATGCAAGACAAAGTGTGATTATAACTTACATTTGTACAAAACGAAGTTAAGACAGGTTAAAAACAAGTCCATCATCACAGCACTACCCGGAATATTACACTCTTGCTATACATAAAACATCATGCAGGCATTAGAGCATAGAAAAAAAAACTACATGTAAGCACATAAGAATAAGCAGAATTCTTATACTGGCATGTGTACCAAACTAATGCATTACTGCATATAAAACATCAGGCAAGTATTAAGATTAAAGCTAAAGCATAAACAAGCTAAGAACATCAAGCTTAGCAAAAGTAAACAGACTAAGAATGATAAGCGTAGATATGATAACAGCTAAAGAAAAAAATTACAAACAAGCTAAGAATGCCAAAGCATAGATAAAATTAAGCTAAAGCAAAACAAAAAAGGTATGATAACAGATACAGCAAAGTTTATGAACAAGCTGAGAATGACAGAAAAGCAAACTAATTGTGACAAGTGGCACAATGACAAACATCCCCATCCCAGCTGCCTATAACATTTCTAAATTGATTAAAAGAAGAAATTTTCCGAAAATCATTTGGCAAGCTATTCCAAAGCTTAGCTGCACTATATCTAAAAGATAATAGACCATAGGTAGATGTCCTTACCTGGGGAAGTATTGCTGTATTTTGGTATCTAAAAGAATAAGAATGTTGTTTTATATTAATTAAGTCATGAAGATAAAAGGGTGAGTCTTCACATATGATACTAAAACCCTGTAGAGCCATTGCTCTCGTGCGTCTTAACTTAAGAGAGGGTGGATAATGTTTTTCTAAAAGTCTGTCATAATTACTATAATAATCATCGTAAATAGATCTAAGAGCCCTCACCTGAATCTAAATTGTAAAGTGTTTTGTTCACCACAAAAATGCCACGCTAATGGACAGTACTTAAGATTTGATAAAGATTTGATGAAATAAAAGAATGATAAATTGTGAATTTGCTAAGTTTACAAAGGTATTTTCCCATTCTCTTTAAAACATTTAATTTATTACAAGCTTTTCTGCATATATTTTTGATGTGAGTATTAAACTTTAAAAGATAATCTATATCAACTCCTTAAAGCTTGATCTCATTTTCAGGCTTAATTATAACATTATTAAAAGTTAAACTAGTATTTTCATTAAAAGTTTTTCTGCTGGCTATAGCCATAGCCTGGAACTTATCTGGACTAGCCTGCATTTTGTTATTGTGAGACTTGCTTATCTTTCTCTAAAACTTCTACTAAAATATGTACATCTTTATTAATGTAAGATAAAGTATTGTCATCTGCATACGTAGTTATACAAAGAATTCTCATTGCCAAAACTAAAAACATCCTTAACAAATATATTAAAAAGCGACATGACTTGTTATTCGACTTTCAAAACCTGGTCTAAATTCGGAAAGATATGGGTTAAAATGAAATTCAAAGAAATCTGTCAATTGATTATAAATGACACGTTCGAAAGTCCTGGAGAACATGGGTAGAATACTCACTGGTCTGTAATTTTTTTTACCAAAGTGCTATTTTTCTTGTGAAGTGGAACCACTTGTGCACATTTTAGATTATCTGGGAAAACAGAGCTTTCTATAGATTTGTTTAAAAGTGAAGTAATAGTTGGTACAGTGGCTGGTTCTGCTATCTTAACTATCCTGGCAGATATACCATCAAAACCTGTAGCCTTTTTAACACCAAGCTTTCTAATCTGCTTCTGTACAACAAGTTCGTCTACTGAAGAAAATGACATGGATGTGTTTTCAACATTTTCTGTAGCCTTGTTAATAGCTTGTATACTAGGATGTATGTCATCCACTAGTATATTTGGATCACCAAATTCTTTGGCCTCATTGACAAAGAATGAGTTAAAAGTTTACCAATTTTATTTGATCATAGACAAGACTACCATTTCACATAAAATTGTATCTTTCTGACTAAAAGAACCTTTGTTACTTAAAAAAGGTTTAATGGTGAGCCAGAAACTCTTACATTTGGCACCACTCACACACCTCTCTACAAAATATTGCGAGATTGACTTGTGTCACAACCTGGTTATATGGTTTCTTTGTTTTCTATATGCTTCCCAATTCTTGGAAGATTTATATTTAAAACATATGTTTTGCAACATTTTTTCCTTATAAATAGCTTGTTAGCTCTACTGGTCTCGACTAGTCGAGCTCATGCGATGGTCCATCGTCCGTTGTCCGGCCGTCCGGACATCCGTCCGTAAACAATTTTTTGTTCCCTCTTCTCCTCTGAAGGTATATACCCCAGAGACCTTATTATGGGTTCTTCTTGTTGGGTAGGTGGTCTAGTTGTGCATGTGCAATTTTGGTCCAGTTCCGACCCCTTGGGGGCCCACAAAAGGGCGTGGTCCCAAAATCTTGTTCCCTCTTCTTCTCTGATTGTATATATCCCAGAGACCTAATTATGGTCTCATCATGTTTTGTAGCTGGTCTAGTTGTGCATGTGCAATTTTGGTCCGGTCCGGACCCCCTGGGGCCCCTACAAAAGGGGCGTGGTCCCAAAATCTTGTTCCCTTTTCATTTCTGAAGGTATATATCATAGAGACCTAATTATGGTCTCATTTTGTTATATAGGTGGTCTAGTTGTGCATGTGCAATTTGGTACGGTCCGGACCCCCTGGGCTCCCAGAAAGGGGCGTGGTCCCAAAATCTTGTTCCCTCTTCTATTCTTAAGGTATATGTCCCAGAGACCTAATTATGGTCTCATCATGTTTGGTATGTGATCTAGTTGTGCATTTATTATTTTGGCCTGGTCCGCCGCCCCCCCCCCCCTTGGGGTCCCACAAAAGGGCGTGGTCCCAAATTCTTGTTCCCTCTTCTATCCTTAAGGTATATGTCCCAGAGACCTAATTATGGTCTCATTTTGTTGGATAGGTGGTCTAGTTGTGCATGTGCAATTTTGGTCTAGTCCGGACCCCCTGGGACCCCACAATGGGGCGTGGTCACAAAATCTTGTTCCCTCTTCTTTTCTGAAGGTATATGTCCCAGAGACCTAATTATGGTCTCATCAAGTTTGGTATGTGATGTAGTTGTGCATGTATAATTTTGGTCTGGTCCGGACCCCCTGGGGTCCCAAAAAGGGGCGTGGTCCCAAAATCTTGTTCCCTCATTTTCTCTTAAGGTATATATCCTAGAGACCTAATTATGGTCTCATTTTGTTGGATAGGTGGTGTAGTTGTGCATGTGCAATTTTGGTCCGGTCCAGACCCCCTGGGACCCCACAAAGGGGCGTGGTCCCAAAATCTTGTTCCCTCTTCTTTTCTTAAGGTATATGTCCCAGAGACCTAATTATGGTCTAATCATGTTTGGTATGTGATCTAGTTGTGCATGTATAATTTTGGTCCAGTCTGGACCCCCTGGGGTCCCACAAACGGGTGTGGTCCCAAAATCTTGTTCCCTCTTTTTCTC
Organism: Pteria penguin; assembly: GCA_035048485.1. NCBI lineage: Eukaryota > Metazoa > Mollusca > Bivalvia > Pterioida > Pteriidae > Pteria > Pteria penguin. The sequence goes on along the minus strand of CM068582.1, from coordinate 54,456,234 downwards.
TGAAGGTATATATCCTAGAGACCTAATTATGGTCTCATTTTGTTGGATAGGTGGTGTAGTTGTGCATGTGCAATTTTGGACCAGTTTGGACCTCCTTGGGCCCCACAGGGGGCGTGGTCCCAAAATCTTGTTCCCTCTTCTTTTCTGAAGGTATATGTCCCAGAGACCTAATTATAGTCTCATCATGATTGATATGTGATGTAGTTGTGCATGTATAAGTTTGGTCCAGTCCGGACCCCCTTGGGTCCCACAAAGGGGTGTGGTCCCAAAATCTTGTTCCCTCTTTTTCTTTGAAAGTATATAGCCTAGAGACCTAATTATGGTCTCCTTTTGTTGGATAGGTGGTGTAATTGTGCATGTGCAATTTTGGACCAGTTCGGACCCCCTGGGGCCCCACAAAGGGGCGTGGTCCCAAAATCTTGTTCCCACTTCTTCTCTTATTGTATATGTCTGTGAGACTTAATTATGATCTCATCATGTTTGGTAGGTGGTCTAGTTGTGCATGTGCAATACAAAACATACATGTGTGGTCCAAATATATTTTTACCCCTTCTTCTCTGAAGGTAAATTGTTGTTTGAGTAGAGGATAACAGTAGAGCTCCAGTCTCGACAGAGACTTCTGGTTTTAAAACTGTTTTCATAAAAGGAGCATGTTTAGCCATAGGCTTTCTTTGTTTTACAGGCACATGCTTATAAACAATCCTACTAGAATTCTCTGCAAACTAATCATAAGCTTCATTTACATCACTAAAACCATCAATATTAAAATCCATATTGGTTGTGTCCTATAAAAACTTTTCTCGGTCAAAATGTTTAAAACTACGATTAAGACATGAATTGCCTGTTTTTTCGTACAGTTTTGGCTTTCAGTTGAACAGCAATGATATTATGCATGTCACTTAAACTACAGTTAAAATTACAATAATCTGCACATACTTCTGTTTTATTCATTAAAATGACATCAAGTAAGGATGGCGCAGACCCAAGTCTGAAACATGCCGGTTCTTTAACAATATTTGTGAAATTGAAGACGTCACATACATTTTCCTGTTGGACAGCTTTCTCCTTGTCCAGCATGTCAAAATTTAAGTCATCGATAACACTTATGTTGTCATATTTGGTGGTAATTTGATCTAATGTTGGATGCATGTCACTAATAAAAGATATTTCTTACATAGATGGAGGCTTGTAACACCCTGAAAACAGCCATTTATGACAGAGACATACATACACATGCTGTGTATGTATGTCTCTGTTTATGATTATCTGTTATTACCTCAAAAGTGAATAATTCAGTAACTTTACACTCTAGCTCTGATTTCCGGTCCCCGGCAATGCTGGACCTGAGGTATGCAGCCATGCCTCCTCCTGAGGCTGTTCTGTCAGCTCGCCATTGGTGATAGTTGTCCACTGTAAACATAGCATTAGGAAAAGAGCTTTTTTAGCTCACCTGAGCCAAAGGCTCAAGTGAGCTATTGTGATCAATCACCGTCCGTCGTCTGTCGTCCGTCGTCCGTCGTTAACTTTTCACATTTTCGACTTCTTCCCCAGAACCACTGAACAGAATTTGATGAAACTTGATAAGCATGTAGTACTCATGGTCCCCTACAAGTGTTGTTGTTTTTCGTCCAGATTCATCAACAGGTGGCGCCACCACAGGCAAAAGTAGGTCAAAGAGGGTACCCTCCTTTGACAAACTTCTTCTTCAGACCGGGGGCATACAGAGACAAACCAAATGCATAGGAATGATCTAGAGGGATGTGTGAAGAAGTGTTGTTATTTTTGGTTCCATTCCGAAATCAAATTTTTGACGTTTTTTTGTACTTGGTAATTTTAATGCAGAAAAGAGGTATTTTTTTCTTTTAGTAAACATTGATGCATTAATTTGGTTTAATTTGATCATTTTGATGGTAAGAAATACTACTGCGAAGAAAATTTTTCAATATTTTATGTTTTGGATTTTTTATGAATTTTTAAAGACTTTCAAGAAAAGGGGGGTGGGGGGGTGGGATAATTGGTGTAAACATTTCACAGTTTGAACTTTTTCTTCGGAACCACTTGCTGGAATTCAATGAAACTTGGCATGCATCAAATACTCAAGGTCCCCGACAAATGTGGTCATCTTTGTCAGGATCCATGAACAGGTGGCACCACCACAGACAAAAGTAGGTCACAGAGGGTACCCTCCTTTGACAAACTTCTTATTCAGATCGGGTGCATACAGCGACAAACCGACTGCATAGGAATGAGATAGAGGCATATGGGAAGAAGTGTTGATATTTTTGGTTCCATTCCGAAATCAAATTTTTGACGTTTTTTCATTTTTATTTTGGACTTTGTTATTTTAATGCATTAAAGAGTTATTATTTTCTTTTAGTAAACATTGATGCATTCATTTGGTTTCATTTAATCATTTCTATGGTAAGGAATGCTGGTGTGAAGGAATTTTTTCAATATCTCGATTTTTGAATTTTTTATGAATTTTTTAAGACTTCCAAGAAAAGGGGGGGGGGGGGACAATTTTTCATATCTTCAACTTGATTTACAGAACAACTTGAAGGATTGTGATAAAACTGGGTAGGATGCAAGTACTCATAGTCCTTTTCAAAGGTTTTGTTTTTTGTGCGGATCATACAAATTGGTTAACAGATAATGCCACCATGTCTAAAAGTAGGTCTCACAATGGTACATATACCACTTGGTAATTGAAATATGGAGAGTAGCGGTTCAAATCCAGCTGTGGTCAAAAAAATTTTTTTTTTTTTTTACACATCTAAATAAGTTTTTAGATGTTTCTCAACACTCAACATATGAAATTAGGAATTTTACGTTTAAGACTTCCAAAAAAAAAAGGGGGGGTTGACCATCTTTCACATTTTCAACTTTTTCTACAAAACTGTTTGAAAGATTTTAATAAATCTTGGTAGAAATACGTCACTTATGATCCTCTTCAAATTCTGTTGTTTTCGTCCAGACCTCTTTACAGGTGGCGCCACCATAGTCAAAAGTAGGTCACAAAAGAGTTCCCTCGTTTAACAATATTCTTTTTCATATGGGCTGTATACAGAGACAAACAGAATGCATAGAAATGATCTAGAGGGATGAATGAAGATGTATTGTCATTTTGGTTCCCTTCCAAAATCAAATTTTAGAATTTTTTTCGACATTTCTTTGGACTTGGTGATTCAATGCAGAAAAAAGTGTCATATTTCCTAGTTAATTGATAATGATGATTTCTTATGGACTATTGTGATCATAATTATGGTAAGGATTGTTACTTTGAAAGAATTTTGTCAATATCTCAATATTTGGATTTTCTATGAATTTTTTAAGACTTCCAAATGAGGGTGTATAGGAACAATTCAATCACATTTTTCACTTCTGCTGTTATACCACATGAAAGATTTTAATGAAACATGGAATACATGAAGTACTAAAAGTCCTCTATCAATTTGGTAAATTTCATCCAAATTGGTTAACAGATAATGCCACCATGTCTAAAAAGCAGTTCTCACAATAGTACATATACCACTTGGTAATTGAAATATGGAGAGTAGCGGTTCAAATCCAGCTGTGGTCAAAATTTTTTTTTCATTTCTTTACACATCTAAATAAGTTTTTAGATGTTTCTCAACACTCAACATATGAAATTAGGCAATTTTAAGTTAGATCTGGACAATATTTGAAACAATTGTTGTTCATGACCCAGACTTGAAATCAGTCAACAAAAGGCCCCACCTAAAGAAAATGACTAACTTGTTGCCCTGAATGACTTCTTGCAGAGACAAAGGAAATGCTTAATATCAAAATCACCTGAATGGATGTGCAAAAAAGTGTTGTTTTTTATTCTAGCCTGAAATAAAATTTGACATATTTTCAACATCTGTGTTGACTTAGTCACATTAATGCAAAAATAAATGAATTCTTCCTTCATGCATGACTGATAATATAGGTACTCAGGTGAGCGATATAGGCCCACTTGGGCCTCTTGTTTTTATCTTACTTTCTGAAATAAAAGTAAATCTAGTTTTTCTACCTAAAAGTTCCTTAAGTGAGAAAAGTTTGTGTCTAAAACTGTTTATACAGAGATGCACAAATAAAACATGAAGGGTTTTTAAACTCATGTCCTTCAGTTGATCAAAAATATCACCTTCGCTATTGTCGTCCAAAGAGAGGTAACTCGAATCCAATATGCGTGTGTCCAGTGCAGTATTTACAATGTGACCAGCTATAGGGAGAGAGTACATGTAGGTGCTTTTGTCCCTTTCAGAAAAAAAAAATCGGAAATGTTAGGAAGTCCTACTTCGCAAGTGTAACAGTAAAAAGTATCATCAGAGCTACCTAGTCGTTTGCATTCGGAGGTAGTAATGTTTGTACATTTACGATGTGACCACCGATCACAGAAATCGCACTGGACGCCCTGCTGGTTGCAACGCACGGCCTTCTGACATACGGTGCACGAGTTTCTGATAGGCCCTGGGTTTGATGTAATATTGCCACTCAGCATGAAAAGTTTGAGTGCAATCATACCGATATGGGCAATGTTTTTATTGGGGTGAACATGTCCGGTTTGTCAGAATGTAAATAAGGTTCGACTGAATATCAAAATCAGGGGTTCTGTTCACAAGAATGGTTTCTCCAAAGTTTTCCAGTGTACCGTGTTGGTAACGTTAAAAGTTCTGCATTTTTGTTTAAAATTCATAAAAACTGCTATGAACAGGAGCATTCGAAAACCACGTATTCCTGCCATGATCACGTGACATTATTCTATTATTCTATTATAACATCCAAGTAATAGATCTAGTAATAAAAAATATCTAAGGTGTTGAAGGAACCTGGTGGCGTCAATTGATCTGAACTGAAATTTACATTAATATTCACCATAATCTAAAAGGTGTCGTGAAGGCATACCAAGGACAGTAACAGGCCTTTGTTAATGGCTCCCAGTGCAAGGTCATGTATGTACAGTGTACTTGATATAAAAAGTGAATGTTTTGTAATATATGAAATTAATGATAAAGAAAACAGATTGCAAATAGTGAACGTTAATGTGTACAAGTAATGGATGATATGTTATATTTTTGTAGAGCAGTCAACAGATACCAAGCAGTTAAAACTTGAAGAATCACTCTCTGACAGAACTGAAGACGATGATGATTATGAAGAATGGAAAGCAAGAATATTAGCATCTGCTAGAGTCAAACTTGCTGGAAAAGAGTCCTCAAATTCGTTGTTTGATGGGCCGTGATAAAGCAAAATATCATGTACCATAAACAAGGAAGATCAAAAGGGATCTAAAAATGATAGACTACGATAATGTTTAATACTAGCAATGCTAGAATTTTCTAAATATAATACAGCAAAATACTTAAGAGGAGGGTGCTCAAAAGGAATACTCAATTTGTTTGTGCAGTGAACCAAACCAGACTTTGTTTAAAAGTGATTCTCAAAATCTTTATGATGGATTTTATTGAAGTATGGAGCCAAGCTTGCTTTTAATAGATCCCAGATATTTTGTGTACTGAACCAAAGCCAAACTAACATCCAAAAGGAGTTCTGAAATTCTTAATATCAGAGACATATATACACAGAGACTGGAAACTCCCTCTTAGCTCTTAGCAAAATACTGGCGTATGCTAACTGTCTGAGTAGCCCGGATGTAAACAACGGCCGTCCGCTATATTGTTCTACATGAATCTCCGCTTGGAAACAATATAGCCATAATATCTCAATGTTTTAAAGAATCGACTAAAGAAGAAGTCTCAGATAAAACAATTAAGTTAAGAAAATATGATCTGATGCTTGAAATCCTTGCTCCACCGTAAGTTTAATAGCAAATGACCTCCCATAATAAGATGCCATTTCCACGGCATGTGGTATACAAACAGACACTCGACAGCGTCATTGTCACAATATTTTCTACTGACTTATCCTAATTCAGACGACAATATTTTGTTTACAGGGTTATAGATATTCAATATAACGTTTTGTGCATTTTTTTAATGATCAGCTTGTTGTAAATACTGCACTACACACTTAGTAAAAAGGGTACATGTATATCGGCGACATTTTATTTTTCTGAACGGAGTCGCTGACATTGACCTTGTACAAATAGGTGTTAAAACAACACCGAATAATTCAATAACTAAGTACAGTCTCATGCTTATATGGTATGTAGGTTATTGATATTTGCTTTTTTGTCATTATAAGTATGATATGCGGCATATAAATGAATAAGAAAAGTGATACCCTTATCTTTCCCAACTTTTTTATATCTTTCTGAAGAGAAATTTGAGTTTTCACCATTTAAAATAGTTTCAGTAATTAATAAGGGAATACAAGCATGTGACCTCACTTTGAAAAAACAAAGCAGTAATTTATTATTTAACACCTTTTTAGGTGCATTTTCAGTGGTCAAATAGCCTGATTCTCTACTGCTTATCATTATAATAGGATGTGGAACATCTGGCATGATATTTATCTTATATATATATATATATATATATATATATATATATATAAATATATATATATATACAGTACAGTCCAGGTGGAATACAGTGGGCATTTTTAGAGTGGGCATTAAAAATGCCCACTGGACACAGTGGACATTCTTGTAAGAGTCAGTTAGAATTAACATGCGGGTAAGTGGACAGCTTGATAGCTCAGGTAAATGTCCACTCCTAATGCCCACTGAAATTTCAGGTGGACTGCCCACTGTGGACAGTGGGCATTATTACTGCCCACTCTAAAAATGCCCACTGTATTCCACCTGGACTGTACTGTATATATATATATATTTATATATATATATATATTTTTTTTTTTTTTTTTTAATGATACTGCTCCTTGACATTTAACGCAACATAAGGTACCGGTTTGGGGTATTTATTCCTAAACCACAGGAAATAAAAAAGGGGGGTTTAGATGATCAATCCTGTTAGAGAGAATCGTTTGAAATGTATGGCATATTGCCATGATCTAATTGCCAAAAAAAAAAACTAATAATAAAATAAATAAATTATTTGAAAAAAATTCAAAAGAATCTTAGCAGATATGTTTCTTACCTCTTGAATTGATCTGATCAAATTGGAGATCACTGTCCCAATGTAAAACATCCGAAATTGTCGGACCACACCGGCTGTGCAAATGACAGCATCTTTTTTTATTTTGTTATTTACCGATCTTATTTGGTAAATAAACACTAATTAAGGTTGGCCGATTTCTTGACTGCTTCTAGTCTATGGTTACATAATCAGTCTATGGTAACACCTGGCAATAAGAGGTGAAAACCGAAGCAGGTTAACCTGCATTGACCTTAACTAAAGCAGGTTTCTGTTTTAGATGAAATGAAAAGAAATGTTGAGTTCAAAAGAATTTTACTTTGAATAGGTAAAATGCTAAGAATAGTAATAATTTTCAAAAAATGATAAAATTTCTTAAGTACGGGGCGGTTTCACCTTGTTAATTGTCGTGATATACAGGCTTCACTCGGCTATCGGCGCTGTCAATTCAAAGAGTATTATGACCGCTAAGCGCGGCGAAACCTAATTTGCATAACAAAAGGGTGTGCGGCATGTTTCCGGAAGTAGTGGTTAGTTTCCAGTCTCTGAAAGTGTATATGTCTCTGTTAATATGTATCATAGAAAATGACATTGAGACAGGACATCTTTATTTTCCTAGTATAGAAGGTATATGTAACAAACGTTCATTTAACTGTAAGCTACTAGTTTATCATTTTAATATTGTTACAATTTCCCACAAACCATGATCTAGATGGGTACATATAGTATTATACTGGTGTAATGATGTAGAATGAATTGTATGCTTCTGAGATTAATATAAAGCTGAAGCTTACAAAAAAAATAGTTCTGCAGATTAAAGATAAAGATTGAGTCCCTTCTAGTAATCAGTCAGTCTGCTTTGCACAGATTACAGAGATATATTCAAATTAAGGAAAAACAAACTGGCCCAAAGAACACTATAATTTGTGACGTATATCAAACACATGTAGTTACAAAACAGACGAGCAGTTGGGTTTTCTCTGGCAGATTTAAATGTTACGCATCGCTTTTCTGCAGAAGTTGCATCAAACATACCAGCTTTTAGTCAAGAAAAAGCTGAAAGCAAGAAAGTATGTTTCTCTGTGAAAATAAAATAACGTAATTTTGACACAACGCTTGGGTCAAAAGACTGTATGATTTTGAATCTATGAATACATTTAAAGAGATGTTCTATGCAAAAACGATCCATCTTTATTAAATAAATCTAATTGTACAAATTGGTCAGTGTAAAATATATATAGCAATTTTATCTAAATTTATAGGCTAAGGGAAAAAAGAATCATGAAAATTGATCTTCCATGATAAGTATGCGCTGAGTCTAAGAAAAAGCGCATTCATATTTGTAATTGGTAGGAAAATAAGTACATCTCAAGTATAAACAAATGAAAATGATCTCTAAAAAGTTAAAACATGTTTGAAAACGGCACGATTTTGATCGTCCGCCAGACGGAAATGCTATCGAGAACGGATTGGCATCTTGGAGCAGGTAAAGACTCCCAAACAAACTACGGTAGGAAATATTTCATATAGTCTTCGACTATTTAATTAAGGAAACTTGCTCGGTGACGATAGCAACAGAAACACTGATTAGTTCTAGACATACTGAATTAATGGTAAGAAGATTAAATTTGAAATATTATTTTAGAGGAAGTAAGAAAACGACGTTCAGCAAAGCTTGATTAAAAATTTATTCGAGTTACGAAACGACTTATCTTTCATTGACGTCAACATTAGTATATCTCGCACGGCGAACTGGTTCATTTGATTCTTGTTTTATGTTGTATCAAAATGGTGACGGCATCTGCCTGATATAATGTACGGATATCTTGATGTATGCATTGGACCCACCGGAAGTTGTGAGTGATATTGTACGCGATTCGGGGTCTCGATTTTCACTGTCTCGTCCTAAAGATAGGACACCGACGGGAGTAGAACCTTGGACCTCTCGGTCACGACCCAAGTGCCTTACTGAACTACGTCGGCTTGGAATGAGGCTTAGATACATTAATGCATTGAAACAAACCCCTCCCCCCAAAAAAGAAAAGTAAAGAAAAAGATGGGTTGGTGTTAACACATTCACGTTCAGGGTCTGGCGCCAGAAACGGAGAAATATTTGAGTCGGTTTATTCTGTTGTCAAATGTTCTAATTAATTGTCATTAAGAATGTTTTAATTCAATTTATAGTTATTAATAATATTGTTGAACAGAAGTATGCTAAGATATGACTTGAGCATTCTCTCAGTTTATGGCGCTGGGATTGGATATATTAAGTGATTGAAAAGATTATCATAATTATTCATTATAGACTAGAGAGGCAAAATTTACAGTCAGTTTTCAAAAACACAATAAAGCAAAAAAAAAAAAAACAGAATTTGTGCCAAGATTTCTTCAAGCAGTAGAGCAGGTCGTGCTTGGGTGAGTGATGTGAGTCCATTTTGGCCTTTAATGTAATCATATGGAAATCTCGCTCACTGTTGACAAAGTTCAGTCTGGACAATCCTTGAGAGTTATAATTGAATGGATAACATCAACGCATGTACTTACACATTGTAATGTAATCATTATTGAGATTTTATTGTGCTTTGTTGAAATGTTGCAAAATCATTGTGATCGATATCCCGTATATCGACTGATTGATATTGTTTTAATGTAACCGCTATTCGGTATATAGTGATGTGTACGCATAGATTAGTCACATTTTATCTTCGTTATTTCTTTAAAGGATGGCGTTTGCTATTAATTTGTGGACTGGATGTGTTGGCGGCTAACTAATGATAGAAAATGAGAATTTCTCACAGAGCTTATAAGACGTGTTCGATTGTTTTTAATAGGTAAAACAAAAAGCTGATCCTCTGTAAACATACAACCAAAGAAGAAAATTTATAAATAGTAAAGTCCAGCTTCCTTATCACAGTAATAAATGTAAATAAAACACCATCATCTACCCACCCACCAAATATATGAAGTTAAGAGGGAACAATTGTAAAAACTCTAGAAAGAAAACCTCTACCTGCATCGTTATAATAAATGTCCCAACTTAAATATAAGGCGACACTAATACACCCGAGATAATGTTCCTCATTACTGTATACGAGATACAGCAGCGGAGCAGGGATTTACTTGTGAGAAAGTCCGACCCCTCATGTGGAAGATTTTTCGAGTTCCTCGCATCAAATGGAACAAATGTGATAGTAAATTTGAAAAATCACTTGCAATGCCACCGTGATATTTACAACAATGTACATGGATGAACATTCTTTGACCCCTGGAATCCAGAGGTGATGACTACGTACATTGTATTCGGAAAATGCTTCCCTCTCTAGTTACGTATTGTGTAACGTGGCTTACATTTTACAATATGTATCATGAGTGCAATCTGATTTCACTTTGTTGGTTTTTTTTCCCTATACCAATGTAGACATTTACTAATTGGAAACTTTAAAGAAGGCTAGAAGTCACTGCATTAATTCACACCAACACTTAGTAGGGCGTAGTGTTTGGGGGAGAACTTCGATGTGGTGTCATGAGAATGACAATGTTAATGAGAATTCCGATGTGGTGTCGTGAGAGTGACCTTGTGAAGAAAAATTGCGAGGTGGTGTGTTGAATGACCTTGTGATGGAGAACTTTTATGTGGTGTTGTGAGAGTGACCTTGTGAAGGATAACTCCGATACGGTGTCGTGAATGTGACCTTGTGAAGGAGAACTCCAATGTGGTGTCGTGAGAATGACCCTGTGAAGGAGAACTCCAATATGGTGTCGTGAGAGTCACCTTCTTATTCTAGGTCTGGTCACAATATTTCACCTAGCCATATAGTTTACAAGGTTAGGAAAATAAGAGTCCCCTTTCCAATAAAGTAATGCTGTTGACAAGTTCACCGAGCACTAAAGATAAATTACATGTATATCAGCTATTCAAGTTTTTCTTTTTAATTTCTAATATCCCTTCACTAATACATTTGTTTGAGGATGGTATGCGCACGAGGTCCTCTAGGCTGTAAGTGTTTTTTCTGAAAGGATGTGTTTGTTCCCATATTGTAAAGATAAGCGGTTGGCATTTTAATAACACCCATACCGATGTGATGCCATGGTTCAACAGCAGGAATCGGATGCTGCTTTTCAGTAACTTTTACAAAACTCTCCAAGGTCTGACGCAGATTCTAAACCATCTTTGTATATGTCTTTCCAGAAAAAAACCTCGATGGAATAGATTGGAAGGGGCTCTTTCCACTCCACTCCCACATGACTATTGTCATGTTCTTATTTTGAATTTACTTGTAAATACAAAAATAAAAACATGACACTCCGGTAGTATGCCCTCCCCCGGTAAAAGTTTTTAACTTCAGAGGGCACCAGAAGCGAATTCCTGCCTTTTAGACCCTGATATGTACGTTTGAAATGATCCGTAAAAAATGAACATTTTGTGTTCAACATTTCCAGTAATTATCAGGGTTGGGTGTTGAACCATTTCACAAGGACACTGATGACAAATTTCTTAAAGTCCACAGTACCGAACCTTGGTTGAATTGATGTATGTGGAAGTCTATGTCACACAGCTGAATCCAACATTTTTGCAATCCAGAGTAATGAAGCAACATTATTATCATAAATTCTGTTTTATAGCGAAATCAACACTAGAAAGGATGTTAAAATGAGTTAAAAGTATATCTTAGTAGCTGCTGTAATTTTGAGAAAGATGAGAACTGGTGCATGAATGTGAAATAATAGTGTCATTTAAATAACAAACGGCGCTCTTTGGCATTCGCATTCACAGACTCAATGACTTGTTACCAGACATCCACTTCCTTGTTCCTTTGAATATGCAACATCGAAAGCGAAGATGACATGAATCTGTGCGTGTTCATAATGTTTGTGAAAATTTTTATGCCTGAGCATAGACGCATATAAGGTAGCTACACCACTGTCTGCTATATATCACCGGGGAAAATACGTAATGTGTGTATTTCCGGCGACAATGAAAAAGTAAAGATGTTATAAACTTTAAAACGTAGCACTTAAATGACTAGGTCGGTGGGTGAATCCTGGTGATCCAAAATTACACCCGTAGAGTCCGAAACCTAGGTACTAACTAACAAAATACAAATATCGTATATGTAACGATTTACCGCAATGAAAACTTTACGGTTATTTTTTATGCCCTTGAGCAATGTCTAGATGTAAAAAGATTAGTGATGGCACCAATCAAAGTAAAACATATCAATTAAATCAATTAACACGTCACTTAAGAAGTCTGAAATTCCGAGTGAGAATGTCAAATAATGAGTTAAGATGAAATAGTAACACAAACAAACAGATCAAAGTCACAGTTCTAACACGAATTGATAGTATAGCAATTTATCACAAATTGTCTTTGTGATATATATATATGAAATATCGAGTGGAGGGTGGGATGTTATGTGGCAGACCTTTTCGGTGAATGTTCCGCTATGTATAGTAATTCACCCGGAAGGTCCATCTGCTAGGGGGAAGGTCCACTACATGATACCGAAACACACCATTCTCTTCTAAAACTGCACATTTATCACTAGATCCATATGTCTCGTATTTTCTGAAAAAAATATTTAATTCATGCATTAATTCTGCACACATGTATATGTTGTACAATCAGATATATAACGATTTGTATCAGTTATATTTGAAGTTCCGTTTACAGGAAGAAATCATTGGAGATTAAGTCTGTTCATGAAGTGAATTTCACATTAACCAAGTCGTGCAGTAAGTTGTCGATATGATGAATTTGAAGTTGTCAGGGAATATACATATGATAAAGTAAAGTATTTATCGATCTGTACCCAGAATTTGATGTTTTGTTTTAGTGAATGTTGATCTGAACATTATTTAGACTTGCTACAGAAAACACCAATATTCTTGTATATACATGTAGTTGTGGACTGTATATAATATAGACAAGGTCTGGACAGTTATAAATATGTACTTGATGGCTTAGTGATAGCGTGAATAAAGGTAAGTTTGAAGTTCTTTGCGAAAATCATTAGGAAAATTATTATTTTTTAATCGAAACTAAATTATGTTAGAAAACAGAAAGTCCCGAATAACATACAGTACTGTGGACTGACAAAATTTGATGTTCCTAGCATATTGCATCTCGGTAGTCCTACAGTAGACCCAGAAGTTAGCTTGTACCATCATCTCGATAGTCCTACAGTAGACCCAGAAGTTAGCTTGTACCATCATCTCGATAGTCCTACAGTAGACCCAGAAGTTAGCTTGTACCATCATCTCGGTAGTCCTACAGTAGACCCAGAAGTTACCTTGTACCATCATCTCGGTAGTCCTACAGTAGACCCAGAAGTTAGCTTATACCATCATCGTATTCATAATAGAGAGAAAAGTATTCTTGATGAGGCAACATTCAAAATGATAATATATGAGCATCTTACTCGGATAGGATATTGTAAAAACTGTGTAGCTGATAAGGTGTTTTTCTGTTTACAATTATTGTAACATACAAAAGCTTGCAGATGGAAAGTTGGAAGTAAATTTAAGTAAATTTGTTTCGTTCGTACTTATGGTATGTTATAATCACCATAATGTTTGATGAACATTAGGTTTTTGATATATTGCTTAAGTGTGGAATGGAGTCGAGGAATGAATCTATTTTTTTCCGTTGGATGAAGGTATACAACGAAAAAGGACGGAAAACTGCATTATTGCGCGTAGCGCATGTTGCATAAGTTTTCCGTCCCTTTTTTCGTGGTATACATCCATGCAACGAAAAACAAATTAGATTCATTCCTTACCATTTAATTCCTTTCAAACTTGTTTTATATTCTCAGAAATTGGTACGTTATGTATGCATTATTTCTCAACATTTCTAAATTTTCTGCCGCGGTGGTGTGAATTAGATTGTTATAATAATGTTTAAACAGTAAATAGTTTAAATATTAGTGTAACATAAACCAAAATTTTTTAAACTAATCAAAATGCGTGTTACATGTAATGTTAATGATTAAGATTTCTACCCAGGATGCTTTCAATGAATTAAAGGTGGAATCAATGGCTATCACACCTATACTCCCTTCCTTAATATTACGTATTAATGTACATGTATTTGGTTTTATGCAGTCTTTTTTTCATAAGAATGAAAAAAAAACATGCTTATCAAATTGATTTAATTTTATTATGTCAAGGATAGAATATTATGGAGTGTCTATATAGAATCTTTGATGAAGACATGTGTTGAGGCAAGGCTTTCCGAAACGTCCGAGATTCCCTGACCTGAATGATTCAAATAGTTTTACAATGTCTTTTATGTAATTTATGATATTGCTTTCGTAATAAAATCGTTTGTTATGACCACTATAAAAACCGAGGGTAGTACCTCATGAAGAATTTATATTTGTTCCAAATAAACTGTCAACATGTCGAAGTTATATGATTGCCATCAAGATGCATCCCGATTTGGAGGTTTTAGAATCATTCCTGAAACTGAGCTTAACTTACCTAAATATCTGAGGTGATGATCATAGAAACCTCAACTTTAAAAGGAAATACACAGTCACCTGCATGTTGAACTATGTATCATTATCTATATCATCTTTTATCACTTAAATACTCTAGATGCTAGCCTATCGTCAAACAAAATAATATTGCTGAAATGGGACACCCCTTACAAATACTATGGCACATAAATGTGTCTTAGATCTCCATTTTTTTATGCAAAAATATCAGTATGCAAATATCTATCCATTTTTTAAAATAATTCCCAAGATTGCAAGTTTTAAATGCTTTGAACAAAAAACTCAATTCCATAGATAAATACTATTCTCATACAAAGGAAAACCCTGGTTTTACCCAAAGTGGTTAAAAAGCGATCTGCTATAGGTAAAAGATAAAATTGTTTAAAACTCATTCTGTGGTATCGTGGCAATTTAAAAAAAAATAAAAGTAACCAGCTATTCCGATACAAAAGTCTGGGCACAATTTTTAAAGGATACTTTAATATCTATATATGATCGTTCTGTGATACGGTATATAACTAACCATGTTTTCTATATGGACATAAACAAAGGTACCTAAAGTATCTTACAAAATTTAATTGTAGCAAAAATCATATACACCAATTTATCAATCATACCACGAAAGGGAATTTCATTTTCCACATAAATCATCATAGACGAGCATCTGTGTACACAAAATTGCGTAGATATTTGATACAAGTGTTTGTGATGTAAGCCAATGTTTTAGTATATCAGTGATACATGATAGTCGTTTCCGAATAATCGTAATGCATTCTACACACTTATCTCCGTCACTGTGTATCGTATATAAAATCATCAAAATGTGGTGTATATTGAAACTCGAGAAACATTGCAGATTTTGGAAGATTATTTATGATATGAACTGTTGAAACTTCATGATATATTATCGAGCTGCAACAATCGTAGTTTCAAGTGCCACTTCAACCTAATTTTCAAAATTTAATTGTTTCCACTCAATTGGTGCATGTTCATACAATAAATAAATTGCCGAAAACCCGAAGTTCATACCAACTGTAGATAACGAGATATTTGCGATAAGCTATTGCGCGCTGCTAAGCCACACCTGGTAAATATACAGAAACGCCAGATTCTGCGACGAAGAGATGCTGACGTCATATTTTGTATACAGTGCTGGACTTCAGTATAGAAGTGTCCGAAGAGCAGAGTTGTTTAATAATAAAAAGCCTTTTGAAGACAAGGGCGGGTAAAGCAATGTCGGGGGGGGGGGGGTGTTCGTTGTGTTTCTACTAATTATGGGAACACCAATGCGATGGTGTGTCAGTGCACGGTTTTCCCAAGACACCCAATGAACCACGCCAGTGGATTCATTTTGTTAAAGTAAAGCGAGCAAAATGTTCCTACGAAATATTCGACCTTATTTTTTCTGCATTTTACACCAGAAAATTTCCCATTTTCTTTGAAATGCAACAAAGCAGGACAATTGTCACTTCCCGGTGCAATACCTTCTGTCCAATGTCGACCAGCAAACGCATTTGATTCACCTGGGCCTCTAAGTAGTTTAGGAGCAAGTAACCCTTACTTGGAAATTTTAAGTCCGGATGAGAAAATGGCAAGTCAAACATCAGCTCCAAAAAAAAATGAATAAATGAATAAAAAAATAATAATAAAATCAGAAGAGGGAAGTATCAAGAGTAAGTGTTGTATTATCACCTTTTTTATATAAGAATATACCGAGACACTGATCAGGAGGAACAAGACAGTGATCAGGCAGAATCAGATACCCATGCAGTGGCGGATCTAGGATTTCCGAAAAGGAGGGGCCCAAATGGGTTTTAGTCAAACTTCTCAGCCATTTTTGGTGCAAAATCTGGATTTTTACTGGTAAATATGTGACCAAAAGGGGGGCGGCCCCCGCCCCTCCCTCTAAATCCGCCACTGCCATGTAGATACAATGGATGTAGATGAGGTAACTAGAATATAAGTGATGGATTCAAGAGGTCAGTGGGAGGGCGCAATCCCAACCCCTCACTCACTCGGAATCCCTAGCATTATATGGTTCACATATAGAACTCAATTCTTTAAGGTTAATTATTTTTATAAATAAATATATACATAAGATATCTGGCCTACATTTTACATTACAATATATTGATGAATTACATACGGCCCTTGCGGAGGCACATACTAAATACTGCGAGAAACATATTATTGAAATTATGTTACATTTATGAATGTTACAGAGCAACATGGAAAATGAAGATTTGCCCCAACCAACAAAGAAGTCTTTTTCTTGTCAATTTTTAATAAAACCGAACAAACGGTCGAAATAATGTCAAACAACATCAAAATGGACTACTGACGTACGCAAAGTACCTTGGATTACATCAGCTTTTTTCTCGTCACTATCATGTTCACCTTCTTCGAATGACGATGTATCGCAAGAAAAATGGACATCACTCTTGTATAATAAATCTTAATAAAAGAATCTTGTGTACTTATTGTTTTGCTTACTAAATTTCATATAAAAGCGGCTTATTTCTACTATAATATATCCTGTTTCCATGAAGTGACCACATAATGTGACGTCAGCGATTTCGATTCCAGACAACAGAGATTTATTGATATTCTCGCACGCGCGGCCGCGTTAAACAGGTAAACATCTGGAGTTTAATCAGCAATAGCTACTTATTGCAGCATCTGATTGTAAAAGTTTTGGCACCAAGGGGTTTTATTTACATCAAATTATTAAATTAGTATGAGAAAAAAATTGGTGTAGTGGCACTTTAAGAAAATTATTATGTATTTATTTATTTTTTCATTGAAAATATACCGAGTATCTAAAACAAAAAGAAAATAAAACAAAACAAGCAAGCTGTGTTTGTGAAACACTGATGCCCCGGAGGTGTCAAAGCCCAAAAAGTTATTTTTAGCATGAATGTCATTGTCAAGGTCAAAAAGTCATCGACCTTGGTGTCATTTTAAAGGACTTTATTAGTTGAGTACGCATGTCAAATATGAAGTTTTTATCCACAACTGTTCAAAAGTTATAGCCAAGGTTACAGTTGACAACAGACAGACAAACAAAAAGGAAAAAAATATGCCCCCGATTTATCGATCCGGGGGCATAAAAACCAACAAAAGAAACAAAAATAAAAACTGACAACCCCCCACTTTTTTTTTTTTACACACACACACAACAAATGTATACGAAACATAGACAAGAACAAGATTATTATGTCGGTTATGTCTTTTAGACAATATGTCTGACCCCGTCCGCTTCTCTAGTGTTATCAAGATCTACATCTTATACAAATCATCCAAATAAGGGCACGGCCTTAACTACGTAGCAAATGCAAGAAGCCCAACTGAGGTGATATCGCTCACTTGAGCACATTTTGCTCAAATACTTTGAAGCAGTCAGTTGTTTATAAACATAATGAGTGCTTGTTTTGATGTAAAATGAGTAAAAACAAAGCCTTAAAACTTTGTTATAAACATTCAAGAAAACCAAATTTTAAATATAACCTTGATGTGATATTTTAAATAAACATAAGCAAATAAATGCGTTATTGCTTTTCTATATATATTGTGTTAATCAAAAAAATGACACAAAAATATTTGAAGAGATTACGTCAGAATTCTTTTTTCCAGCGTTTCTTTCTTTCTTTCTTAAATGACTTAGTTAGCACATTGATTCCTGCAAAATATTTTTAAAAAACTCGTTTTGGTGCAAAATCAAATAAATGAAAAGATGTCTTAACCGGATTTTGAACCACTACATTTCATCATGCCAGGAATTTGCCTATTTCAAAATTAGCAAAAAGTCACAGAAAATCATGAAAACTAAACGTTGACATGAAACTTTCAAATAACCATAGAAATAGATATTTTCTTATAAAAGTTGGCCAATGATTTTTTTTATTTGTTTCTCTGCCTAAATTTAGTAGGTCAAGATGATGTTACAAAAATATATGAAAAAGATTAGTTCAGTTTTTTTTTTTCAAATTTTCAATTATGACTATATAGTGCTGCAGAATAATTGTTTTAGTGTAAGATGAAATAATAATAATTATTGTTAGTATTGTTGTTGTTGTTATTATTCCAGCGAGGTTTGAACCGCCACACTTCAGTATACCAGAACTGGCATTTATCAATAATATGAAAAATCACAGATTACCCTGGTGCGCTCGCTTCATTAGGTCTATGCAACCAGTCTAAGAACTTTATGAAGTCTTGTCAAGGGATTATGCCCTCTTGGACCTATGTTGTCTTGCCCTGGATCCACCATCCCTTGACGTGTCTGGTCAAAATACAGTAAGACTTATATTGGACTTCGCATACTTACCTCTACCAAGTTGGTCGGACGGACCACGTACTACGATAACAGCTTACTTGAATCATTGCCTCTGACTCAGACAAGCTAATAATAAAACATCTACCTCTATCCAAATTTGTCGTTTATCATCATTCATCTATTTAAGGCCTGTAACACAGTATCTACCTTGTTTGCGTGTATGCTCAAGCATACACATGATTTCCAACACACACACACAAGAACACACACAGATTAATGACATTTCAAATAACAGGATAACAGATGCTTAAAATTAATCAAGAAAAATGCTGAGTAAACAGCGGACGTTGCATGGGTCGTTGATAAGTTTGTGAATGCGAAAGAGCGCCGTTTGTTGTTCACGTGACACTATTATTTCACATTCATGCACCAGTTCTCATTTTCTCATAATTACAGTAGCTACTAAGATATATAAACAGAATGTATGATAATAATGTTGCTTTATTACTCAGGGTCGCAAAAAGTTTGGATTCAGCTGTGTGACAAAGACTTCCACATACATTCATTTAACAAAGGTTTGGTACCGTCGAATTTGAGAGATTTGTCATCAGTGACCTTGTGAAATGGTTTAACATCTAACCCTGATAATTACTGAAAATGCTGAAGACAAAATGTTCATATTTTTTGAAGAATAAAGCTTAAATTAACGAATCATTTTGAGCCTATACTTCAGACTCTTACACGCCAGGAAATGGCTTCTGGTGCTTTCTAAAGTTAATTTTTTTTCCGGGGAGGGGGGCATTGCCCTCGGAAACCCTCAACCCCACCCTACCCACTACGTAGGCTTGGCATTCGCATATGTCACACCCAACTTTAAAGCATACACATTAAATTTAGCCTAGCTACGCCACTACTGTAACAGTATGTCCACCAGTCTAGTTGCAGGAAAGTACGTGTTGCCTTTCATGCCAACATTTCATTCATCATTGCACTCAGACCTATAAATAGGATAGAGATCTTTCTAAACAATTTCAAGAAGATACATTTTCTGCATTGCCCTTTCGGACAGATCATGGAACTTTCGTTTTCAGACCGATGGAGCACGAATGGCTCTTATTCAGATATCATATGTCGGACTCTGAAATTTGATTCCATTATACCATCAATGTTTATATGTTATAGCTTTTTACCTTTAGTTACCTGCGTCTGTTGGTCGTTGTTCAATAAATAGTGAAGTATCTGCCCATATGTTTGAACTGTTTTGTGGTAATGATAAGTGGGCCCAAAAATCAATTAACTACAGCAATTACACGTTTCATTTGTCACTTTTCATAGGGGAGAATCCATGATATGAAGTGGAAAGGGGAGGGGGGTTAAGAAAAGGCTCCCTGGTAAGTCCAGGGCCCTGGTAAGGGTTCATGGACGACGCTCCTATTTTCTTTTTTCCAGTATGAAATTTCGATGAGAAAAACACTAGATAACATAAAATAAACTGAATTTATATTCTATTCTTATATTTTCTATCAGAACGCAATGCACGTTACTGTCAAATGTATTAGAAATGCACTTCGATCAACAGAATGACATAGTCTTTTGCGGAAAGTATTTTGTAGCAAAAAAAGGTCTGACCGTAAGAACAGTTTACAATTTTTCACTGTTTCCTAAAGCTGTATAAAATATCAAATAAAAGTAATTTTTTATTATTTTTTCTCTGTTGTTTTACGACGATTTAATTTGTAAGAAATTTCAGGGTCTTTAGTCTCTATTTTGGATGGTTCTAACCATACACTTCAAAAAACTCAAGAAATAATAGAGTATGACAGCATCGGCGTATTGAGTTAATATCATGATGAAGAGGTAGATTCTGACGAAAGTTCTAAGGACGACAACTCTCATGAGAACTCTATGAATCCCACAAGATATTATTGATCATCTTAATTATTCTTTGCTCATTATGGCAGAGAACAACCATACATATTTACAACCATTTGCGTATAATGATCCTAAAATGCAAATCAAAAATCTTTTAAATACGCCCCTGACAACCTGTTTAGCTTTGATACGTTAGATAACTTTATGGCTTTTTGCCTTTCAGATCTACGTATATTACTGCTATCCAGTCATAGCCGAATTCATATTTATTGGTATTGATGATATCGCAGAGAAAAAGCGTAATAAGACTTGACACTGTATGAACCAATATAAAATGGGTCTATTTCCAGCAATAGTACTGAAGGTCTTGTATCGAATTAGATACAAGTGTAACTTAAATGTTGTATCTTTTTGTACTTAAGATCTAGATCTGCTTAATATTTTTCGTGATCATAGAGTTAAATCTAAAATTCCTCAGTATTTCGAGAATCTTGAACCACCTCTGATTTGCTACGGTATCAGTACAAAAAGCTTATTACAAATCTTGTATTTAATTACAATGCAGTCACATCTAATCTAAGTTCTCTTGACTCTATTCCATCGTCCTGTTCATGCAATAATTTTAAATTAATTTATCAGCCTACGGGCCATATTATTACAGGTGATCTGAATTGTATTTCGAATAAATATTTACGTTCACTTTATAATACAGGGCCAAAGTATAGATTACCTTCCAGGATAGATTTTACCAAATGCCGGAATATTGATGAAGAAGCATTAAACACTTATTGTAAACGATGGTGTAAAACAGAAGGTGTAAAAATACATGCCTTGAATGACTGGAAAAGTGAAATCTTAAAAATTATCGATATTCGCATCGATAATTTTTACAAGTAATCCCCATTTATTCAAACAACCACATTATATACCAGTCCAGTCTATAAAAAAGATAATGGCTGATTTACATAATACTTATGTCTTCGTACCTGCTGACAAAGCAGCTAATAATGTTATCATTGTTTTAAGAATATACTATATTTCAGTTCTTAAAACGGAATTGAACTCTACCTCTACGTATGTTGAAACCCCATTGTTTAAAGACAAGATCCTATCTGATCACTGTAAAACTATGTGCGACTTCAATTTAAGCATTGATAAAATTATCTTCCAACAATGTATTGGCTTCCCAAACTACACAAAAATCCATATAAATCACTATTTATATCAAATTCTATTCATTGCTTTACAAATGTGCTTTCTAAACATATTACCTCCGCTCTTACTGCAGTTAAAAACCAAGTTATCAAGTATTGTAATGTTGTTTAGCAATAGTAACGTCAATTATTTTTGGTCTATCAAAAATTCTAACGAAGTCATTGAAAAATTCCGTATGAGAAATTTTGAGGCTAATAACGTTTCTACTTTTCATTTTTCGAAACTATATACCTCTTTACCTCATGACTTAATCAAAACCAAATTGCTGTCTCTCATACGCTGGTGTTTCAACAGAGAGTCTAAATCATACCTTTGTACTTCAGTTACATATGGATTTTTCTCTAACAAACAATAGGATAATTATCAATTTTGGACTTGTACTGAGTTGTGTAATGCCATCACATTTTTGATGGATAATATTTATTTACAATTTAATGGCAAGAGTTTTCAACAGATTATTGGGATTCCTACGGGTACTAAATGCGCTCCACTTATAGCGGATTTATTTTTATGCTGTAATGAGAGAGACTTTATGCATTCTATTCAAACTTCTAAACGTTTCGACCTTATTGATAAGCTCAATGAAACCTCTAGATATCTTGATGATGATATTTTAGTAATCGATAGCCTTGAGTTTGAAATTTATATACCTGACATTTATCCATCTGAACTTCAATTAAATAAAGCCAATACTTCCGACCAGGAAACACCTTTTTGGACTTAAATATTATATTATCAACAATATTCATACCAATATATATGATAAACATGACGACTTTGGATTTCCTATTGTAAATTTCCCTTATCAAGATGGTGATGTCCCCAAACTCCCATCATATGGTATTTATATAAGTCAATTGGTTCGGTTTGCTAGAGCCTGCACTAACGTTTTGGATTTTCACGAAAAAAATTCTCAGATTACTTATAAACTTCTTACTCAGGATTATAGATATCATAAACTTCGAAAAACTTTTGGTAAATTTTATAGATCTTATTCAGACATTTTATCTAAATTCGGAAATGTTACTTTTCAAAGATATGTATCCAGAGGAATTTCCCATCCCAATTTCTACGGTGATCTAGTGTACAAACTAAGGAGGGTCAAAGGTTCCGATAATTTTACATCGGCTGGTTCTAAAACTATTAAACGCCTTCGACATCGACTGTATGACCCCGTGATCTTCGCTAAGACCATAGATCTTGTATTGGGTCCCTCTACAACCCAATGCATACTTTTGAGCGTTACACGCTGACTAACAGGGCAGTGGGGACTCTCTGACGGGCCTTGTCCAAACCTTTGCAGAGGAGACAAGGTTCTGATCCTCGTCTCCTCTGACTGTTAGTCGGGACTCCTATTGATCTGAGCTCGCTTACAGACGGACAGAGCACGGTTTACTTATGTTGATGTCTCCTTACATATTTTTGATATCAACATATTATTCTATAATTTTGTGTGTAATAAATTTTTATGACCTCTCTCCTTGAGAAACCGGTTGATCCTTGTTCTCTATATGGAGGATTATTTATAGATTTTTAAATGTGTGTCCTTTGATTGTGCTGCTTTTGCGGTGAGTGGAAGGTGGGCGCCCGTAAACCGGTTAACCACACCAATATAGTGACGTTTGTTACTTCAATTGACCGTCCTAAGTCGGTATCATAACCGCAACACAATCGAATATTTTTGTAATATCATTCCGTGTATATTGTGCTATTGTCATTTTTTGTGTGTAGGTCCTTGGTGATTTGTGTCATACAGCTTTGTCAGATGTCTTCTGTTTTCTCTTTTAAAAATAAACAGTATTTTATGTATTTTACTTTAAAGACTTTCAAGCTCGCTTTACCCAAAAAGTTAAAAGTAAACTGAGATATTGACAGCGCCGATTTATCCGTCGTCCTAAACTCTTCACATTTTCCACTTCTTCTAAACCGCTTGACCGATTTGGAACAAACCTAATGTACTTGTAGTGCTAGTGGACCTCTACAAAGATTGTGTTTTTATGGTGTCACCATAGACTAAAGGATACCCAAGAGAGCCCCTGTGATAATCTTACCTTTCAAACGGATGCATGGATTTAAAAGCTAATGGTGTCTGAGCGTCCCCAGAAGGGTGCAAGATTCAAGTTTTTCTTTTTGTTCAAATCGTAAAAGGAATTTATATTTTTTTCATGGAAAAATAAAACCAATAATTTCCAGTATTTTTACCTGTAGCGGCCTTAACATGACCTCCAAACGAACAGTTATCCCCACTTTTGACAAGATCTTAGTACACCTAGATATGTTTCGTATATTATGCATGGTACATAACTTATCTTCTGGAAACTAACGTTTACCAGTAGTGATTAAGACTATAGATCGCTACCTCAAATTTGATATGCTTCTTTTCCTTTGTGTAAAAACAATACATATAAATTTAGTTTGTATAGGATGCGTGATTCTTGATTTATCATTCGGAAACCAATAATTGCAATTTAATTGCACTTTTTTACCAGTAAAGATCTTAATTTGCGATTTATTGACCTAAAAATCTGTAGACATCTTCTCCTTTCGCAATGTATTCATATATCAAAATCTAATTTGGATAAATGGAAGGTACTTTAGTTATCATTCGGAAACCAATGTGTGACGGTGAAGTAATTCAAATGCTTAGTGTGAAGGCTGCTCCGTCTGCAGTAAGATGGACATTTTTAGTGTTTCTAACCCAAAATACATTTTCAAAGACGGTTCCCGAAAGGGATTATGACACAGATCATATCATGGGATATTCTCGACCTTGACACTATGTGTGGTGAAGTGCGGCTGATTTATGTTCCTATGTGTTCAGTTATGTGATGATGGGGATTTCACTCATTTTGTTGTTAATTTAATCCGAATAAAGTGTACATACATCTATTACTTCAATCTTTTCGCTTGCAGTTAAGGCAATATGGTTTTTTTTTTTTTTTTTTGGTTTTTTGGGGGGTTTTTTGGTTTAGCAATGAAGAGAATCGAACGGTGGGGGAAGTGGTAGATCTAGGAGGGTTTGGGGTTCTTAGAACCCTCTCCCCAGACTCCCGATGTTTTTTTTAAATAAGATTTAGGAGAACATGGGAAAAGGGGTCCATCCCCAACCCCCATTGGATCTGCCATTACCACCATCGTTCAAACTTCTCCATTCCTTGAAAATAATGGAGCGCTAACACAGTAGAGTTACGTCACAGCTGGATTTTAAAGTGGGAGATGGTATTGAACCGTGAGGTATAGAAACTCCCAATGACCTACAGTGGGAGATGGCATTGAGCCATGAGATATAGAACCATTCACAATGACCTACAGTGAGCGATGACATTGAGCCATGAGATATAGAACCATTCACAATTACCTACTGTGGGAGATAGCATAGAGCCATGAGATATAGAACCATTCACAATGACCTACTGTGGGAGATAGCATTGAGCCATGAGATATAGAACCATTCACAATGACCTACTGTGGGAGATAGCATTGAGCCATGAGATATAGAACCATTCACAATGACCTACAGTGGGAGATAGCATTGAGACATGAGATATAGAACCATTCACAATGACATACTGTGGGAGATAACATTGAGCCATGAGATATAGAACCATTCACAATGACCTACAGTGGCGATGGCATTGAACCATGAGATATAGAACCATTCACAATGACCTACAGTGGGAGATAGCATTGAGCCATGAGATATAGAACCATTCACAATGACCTACAGTGGGAGATAGCATTGAGCCATGAGATATAGAACCATTCACAATGACCTACTGTGGGAGATAGCATTGAGCCATGAGATATAGAACCATTCACAATGACCTACTGTGGGAGATAGCATTGAGCCATGAGATATACCCGGTAGAACCATTCACAGTGACCTACAGTGGCGATGGCATTGAACCATGAGAGATAGAACCATTCACAGTGACCTACAGTGGCGATGGCATTGAACCATGAGATATAGAACCATTCACAATGACCTACTCTGGAATATAGCATTGAACCATGAGATATAGAACCATTCACAATGACCTACAGTGAGCGATGACATTGAGCCATGAGATATAGAACCATTCACAATGACCTACAGTGGGAGATGGCATTGAGCCATGAGATATAGAACCATTCACAATGACCTACTGTGGGAGATAGCATTGAGCCATGAGATATAGAACCATTCACAATGACCTACAGTGGGAGATGGCATTGAGCCATGAGATATAGAACCATTCACAATGACCTACAGTGGGAGATGGCATTGAGCCATGAGATATAGAACCATTCACAATGACCTACTGTGGGATATGGCATTGAACCATGAGATATAGAACCATTCACAATGACCTACTCTGGAATATAGCATTGAACCATGAGATATAGAACCATTCACAATGACCTACTGTGGGATAGGGCATTGAACCATGAAATATAGAACCATTCACAATGACCTACAGTGGGAGATAGCATTGGGCCATGAGATATAGAACTATTCACAATGACCTACTGTGGGAGATAGCATTGAGCCATGAGATATAGAACCATTCACAATGACCTACTCTGGGATATGGCATTGAACCATGAGATATAGAACCATTCACAATGACCTACTGTGGGATATGGCATTGAACCATGAAATATAGAACCATTCACAATGACCTACAGTGGGAGATAGCATTGAGCCATGAGATATAGAACCATTCACAATGACCTACAGTGGGAGATGGCATTGAGCCATGAGATATAGAACCATTCACAATGACCTACTGTGGGAGATAGCATTGAGCCATGAGATATAGAACCATTCACAATGACCTACAGTGGGAGATGACATTGAGCCATGAGATATAGGACCATTCACAATGGCCTACAGTGGCGATGGCATTGAACCATGAGATATAGAACCATTCACAAATGACCTGCTGTGGGATATGGCACTGAACCATGAGGCAGAGAACCACTCACAATGACCTATTGTGGCAGGTGGCATTGAACCATGAGATTTAAATTTTATGCTGAATGCATCCATCTATAATCCTTTATAACATTACTGCTCATAAAGACAGAAGATGCTTTTTGAAAAGCAACTATCAGTCATTTAGGTGATTGACTTTGACTCAAAATTCGTTGTTTTAGTCTCGCCTTTTTCATTTATGTCAGCTGAGACAGCAATCTCATTAAAATTCATTTTTCCTATAGAATAAGACTTTTTTACTCGCTCAAGAGCATCAATTTTTGTTAATATTCTTTATCTAACAAAATCCAAAATAACAGCCGATCACTGATTGGTAAACATATAAGGTCAGTCTGAGATGAACCCTCATGGGGAATGATAAGACCTTCCATCGCGACTTAGCCAATAGTAGGAGCTTGGAAGATCGAATTTTAATGAGACTGAGTGAGAACGTAAAATTGAGTTCAATCGTCATAGTAAACGTTGGTATGTAGATGAACCCTCACGGAATTGGAGGTATCAGTTGGTATGTAGATGAACCCTCAGGGAATCGGAGGTATCAGTTGGTATGTAGATGAACCCTCACGGAATTGGAGGTATCGGCTGGTATGTAGATGAACCCTCACGGAATCGGAGGTATCGGCTGGTATGTAGATGAACCCTCAGGGAATCGGAGGTATCAGTTGGTATGTAGATGAACCCTCACGGAATTGGAGGTATCAGTTGGTATGTAGATGAACCCCCAGGGAACTGGAGGTATCGGCTGGTATGTAGATGAACCCCCAGGGAACTGGAGGTATCAGTTGGTATGTAGATGAACCCTCACGGAATTGGAGGTATCGGCTGGTATGTAGATGAACCCTCAGGGAATCGGAGGTATCAGTTGGTATGTAGATGAACCCCCAGGGAATTAGAGGTATCAGTTGGTATGTAGATGAACCCTCACGGAATCGGAGGTATCAGTTGGTATGTAGATGAACTCTCAGGGAATCGGAAGTATATGCTATTTAACCACTGTATCAGACATATTTCATCACAAGTTTGAAAAACATTAACAATGCAATTTAAATTATTGTTTTTATATTTTAATGATAAATTATATATTGCAACGTTAAGAGAGGTCTACACCACATTACACGTGTCAATTAATAATGAATTTTCCGTAGAGATATGTAATTGATGATGAAATATAGACGGTGATGGGCGATATATTCCGGGCGTTTGAGTGTCTGCGATGCTAGTGTAGACTGTGTTGGTCGATGTATTCCGGGCGTTTGAGAGTGTCTGCAGTGTTAGTATAGAACTTCCTCTTTGCTATTCCACGCCGAATCGAAACTAGCATTCAGAATTGATTCAAATCTGGCAGATAAGTCGATTCCGTTTCCGTTCCAGTCCATGTTTTGATTAGTTGTTTCCGTTTCATTTCCGTTTGCGTCAGGGTCTAGTAAAGACACTTTGTCAATCTGCGTTATTGAACCTAAACTTGACTGTCGGGCGAAGGGAAACTTTGTCTTTGATACAACACTTTGATTTCTCTTCATCTGATCTGCATTTCCGAATTTCGTCAGAGAATTTTGAAAATGAAGATCATTGAAAAAATCGTCAATTTTTCTTCCTTCTAATGCCGTAGATGCGTAAACATTTTGTACAGCTTTTGGCACATAATCATACATGCTATCAGTTGGAGATGGCTCCGCGTGGTATTGGTAAAATCTGGGTGTGTATTCACTGCCGAAATTGCCACTGTTTTTAGGTCTGTGGTCTTTTTGAACTGGAAGTTTATAAGAATAATTTGGAATCGACGAATCTCCACAGGGTTGATTGAATATTTCTTGGACACGCCTGCGCTTTGTATCCATTTGATTTACAAGAGGTTTTGTGCTGTTCTTCTCTTCTAGTCTGTCATGAGTTCGTGGATAGTCCGTATTTTGGTCCGCTTGGTATATTGCTCCAACATGATCTGCGCTATGAAGGTTACCATACCTTCGCTTTTGACCGGAAGTTGAGTAACCAGAACTGAAAGATTGGTTCTTATTCAATTTGGTGCTGTTTCTTTTTCTCTGTCTTCTATTACCATGATTTGGAAAGCATAACCAGCTCCACAGGGAAGGCATCGTGGTTCGTGTCGACAACTAGATGCATTTATCAATCTGAAAATACAGTATTGAAATGAAATATCCCGCCAGAAAGGTACAGATCTATGTCCAAACATTGGCGTATCTAACAAGAAGGGGTCAGAGTTCAAAGTCATCATGTCTTAATCTGAATGTAGCAAACATTACTTTTCTTTGAACTTTTTACTTTCTCTCTTGCAAAACGGGCATGAAATATTCATACCCAACGACATAATTAGACATCCCTGGATAATTTGTCTAAAATTGATCCCCGCATTCCACAAAACTGCATGATCCGCACCTGTTGTCTATCTATCTATCTGTCCGTCTGTCTATATTCCTTGTTTGGTTTTTCTTTTTCAGATAAATTATGATGATTACTACATTTAATTTAATGTCTCTCATTCTATGACATCACTGACATAAGTCATTCCTCTGACCTTCAGATCTTGACTTCTTTGCGATGAAAGTAATAGTAAATTAACAAAGAATATATGAAAAGTCAATAAATCGCGAAGACTTTTCATTATTGAAGTCACTTTGATAAAAAGCTACGTCAGAACCTTATTAACATTTAATAGCCATGTCCTTCGATTTGGCGCTGTGTACTTGTTCGTTATCGTATTTTCAAAATGTTTTATCCAGACCTTGTAACTATGTATTTATTTCGGAAGAAAATTATTTGACCTTTATTATTATTTGGAATCTTTACTTTATTTTCAATGTTATACCATATAGTAGGTTTTAATAAATGTTTCCTTATGACATAAATATTAAAGACTTATTTTCGTCAGCATGAAAAGCATAGTACAATAAAAGAAGCCGACCAATCATTTGAAATTGTTAATATTAATTCAGCCTGTTCAGTATAGTTGTTCTGAGCTGAACTTGCATCAAGAGCGAAACTGAATCTCGTTTCTATAAGTTGTCATTTTAGTTTTAAAAGATGACTAACCCAAATGAATATTACATGACGTCAGATCTTCAGAATAGTATTGTCAAAGACACTTTAGGACACAGGAGACAGGGAGGAAACAGGAATTTCAGCGACATTTTCGGAAAGGAGTGCAAGACATGACTTCAAAAATTCTTAAAAAATGTTTCCTGTTAATCAGACAGTTTTATATTTTAGGAGATATAGTAGGGGATATTGATGGTCTATTTTACGATAAATATAATTCTGATAGAAATCTAAGATGACGCTAGTTTGTGTATAACCATATATATTCACTCAACAGATAGGCAGCCCACATCACGTGTTATTTTCATGTAAATGGTTCATTGTAGCGTGTAAAGTTTTCACACGACGGCTAGATCCCAATGGGTGTATATTGAAGTCGTCATATATAATGTTGATGGTATGTATTGTATGAGGTAATTCCTTTTTTTATTTTGTTATGAATTTCACAATCGATACCAAGATCAATGACAATTCAAGAATATAATTCGTCACTCTCAAAACCTCGTGAAGAACTTTAGTTTAGAAAATTTTGCGTGCAAAAATTACGAACAATAAACATTGACTCAACGACTCTTTAAGTGAATTGTAATATCTTCTACGTTTCCATACGGAGTACATACTTCTTGTATATAGAATATCTCTGTGTAATCAACCTATAGTGACTTAAGTGAATGGGTATTAAGGTATTAATTAACCTTATAGAATGACTGGTGACATTTAACATATAAAAATTGGCATGACTTTTTAATTATTACTTTATTTCCTGATACGCATAGGAATGATTTGACTGCTCGAATTAAAACTTTATCGAGATTAATTATTGCAGTAAATATTTACTGCATTGATTTTTTCTCGCCCATGGATATATACTGAATTCTGACAAATTGGATGGATTTTTAACGTCAGATCTCAAATAAAAAAAATAGTTATTTAAACTAAATGTAAACGATAATAGTGGCGAAAACTATCAAATATAATTACAGCCAATGTTCATTGATCCGGACTGTCAGAGAAAACAATCCGTTAGGTTAATTTTTTGGACAAATTTACTGTGAATCTTAGTGATTTGGGCACAACAACCCCATGCACGCGAACAAACAGACATACACACACTGAATCACGAAGAAGAATTATACTTGGTTTCTGTGATCTTGTAATTTGGGACTTAAAGTTAAGATACTATAATATGATGTTGTAATATTAAGTCGTATAAAAGATATATATGTTCTACATTTATTATCACCACAAGGCCGGTGTCACTGCTGGTGGACTGATAGTTCCCGAGGGCATCATATGTCTAGTTTTTGTACTGACATGAAACATAAACTTTAAATTTTCAGTCATGAAATTTTGTAAATCACTATAAAACTAAGGAGTATCTCCCTCATGCATATCTCTCTCCTTAGATTGAATCTTTGATTCACTTTTTCGGTCATTTTGGTTTCAACACTGCTCTTCAAATATTTGTATAATATGAAAATTCCAATTATTCGGCCACGAGCATCACTGAAGAGACATAAGTTGTCGAAATGCGCTTCTGGTGCACAAACTTATACGATATATATGTTCTATATCTATTTGGCATATAACTTATGCTAATATTGAGTGACTGAAAAGTTAAGAGGGAATAAAAAAATAGAGCCTCAACTGATGCACAGCTCGGCTGCAGTTGACCCAGAGAGAACATACCGACTGTGGGCCATCATCACCCACAGAGAACATACCGAATTTGTGCCATCATCGCCCACAGAGAACATACCGACTTTGGGCCATCATCGCTCACAGAGCACATAGTGCACTTTGGGTCATCATCAGCCACAGAGAACATGACGACTCTACATTACAGATGTATTGTGGGCCATTATCACTCACAGAAAACATACCGACTTTGGGCCATCATCGCCCACAGAAAATATACCGACTTTGGGCCATTATCACCCACAGAGAACATACCAACTTTGGGCCATCATCACTCACAGAGAACATACCGACTTTGGACCATCATCACCCACAGAGAACATACCTACTTTGGGCCATCATCGCCCACAGAGAACATACCGATTTTGGACCATCATCACCCACAGAGAACATACCGACTTTGGAACATCATCAACCACTGAGAACATAGCGACTTTGGGCCATCATCGCCCACAGAGAACATACCGACTTTGGGCCATTACCACCCACAGAGAACATTCCGAATTTGGACCATCATCACCCACAGAGAACATACCGACTTTGGGCCATCATCAACCACAAAGAACATACCGACTTTGGGCCATTATCACCCACAGAGAACATACCGACTTTGAACCATCATAACCCACAGAGAACATACCGACTTTGGGCTATCATCAACCACCGAGAACATACCGACTTTGGGCCATCATCGCCCACAGAGAACATACCGACTTTGGGCCATCATCGCCCACAGAGAACATACCGACTTTGGGCCATCATCGCCCACAGAGAACATACCGGCTTTGGGCCATCATCGCCCACAGAGAACATACCGACATTGGGCCATCATCGCCCATAGAGAACATACCGACTTTGGGCCATCATCGCTCACAGAGAACATAGTGCACTTTGGGTCATCATCAGCCACAGAGAACATGGCGACTCTGCTTTAGAGATGTACTTTGGGCCATCATTACCAACAGAAAACATAGCAACTTTGGGCCATTAAAAGCCCATTATCACACACAGAGAACATGCCAATTTTTGGTTATGGTCGCCCACAGAGAACATAGCGACTATATTACTCAGATTACTACGTTGTGAACAAGAAATATGAAAAAATTGTGTTGTGGAACAGCGCACTAATGTAATGAATACGGCATTTTGACTTTGTTTATCATACAGTTAATACTAATCAATCAAACGAATTCAAAACAAATGGATGTACATTTATCTCAAAATTAACAGTGCTGTTAAGACGTAGCAAATCTGTTTCCGACTCAGAATCCCCCAACCCATTCTATTCACATTATTCATCGCAATATATTTTTCAGATATTATCAAAGGATAATACGAGTACTTCATTTAAGCTTTGGCATTTCGTGCAAATTTATATCGAAAAATGTTAGATGTGAAATTCGAAATTACGAAAATGTTATTCATATTAAATAGAACTGAATTCGATCATTATCTAAAATACTTGGAAGTTCTTATTTGGACGTTATCTTATGTCAGATTTGGATAATGACAACTTTAATAAGGTAGATCAGAAGTAAAAAGTGTTATTAACATCGCGGAGTCTTGTTAATATCCAAGAAAAAATTTGATGACAGTATTAAATGATAAACTGATGAATAAGGATAAAAGAAATACATGTAGTTTACTGTCATATTGTATGACCAATAACTGATCATTAGCTTCTTTTTTATGAATAAATATTGTTTTAACTAATGATTCATAATACAGAATATATGACATTCAGAAAATCTTACTTACACGTATAAGTTTGATCCCACAGTTACAATCAATCTAGGTGAGCTGAGATTGACAGTTCATGGCATCTAAAAGTGAAGACAAAATCAAAAATTCAATTGTCATACAATGTATGTATGGCCTAATAACTGTCACTAAATTAAATGTATAAATTAAGTATTTCGTGAGAAGTAAATGTTATTACTCTTCTCACAAGCGTTCACCGTGTGTCATGATTCCTTCGTATAATGCAGTTTTCACCTGGGCGATGTCGCCGTCGTGGAAGAAATTAACATCAGAGATGTCGCCACTTACCTGTTCCAGGGATTTAGTTACATCCGAAAGATTTCACTTCTTTATTACCAACAAGACTTACAGGACATTGTTTACAAACAGTGCGCATAGTACATTTATTCCATTTAACACTGATCGCAATATCTATTTATAGATGTATTATTTATATACCTGGTTGCAAACAAACCAAGTCCGCGATATCCCTACTTACTAATGATAGAGATTTAAATCCCGAATGATACAATTTCTTAACTACCATGGCACTTACATTTGTTGTTTACAAACATTGTCTGTATAGTATTCCCTTTCATTCGCTAGTTCTATTTTTAAGTCGTATACACGACCACTCATTGACGACATTATGTTTTTATTCTTAGTATGTATTTATAATTCGTGCATGACGTTTTTTAAAATCGATAAAACTAAACCATTCACAATACATACAAACAGTAACAGTGAGTCAGTATTTATAAATGAATAAATCTATTAAAACTGATGGGGGATTTACAAAGGGATTTAATGTATATGAATCGCGTAAGTGTTCATTTAAAAAATATTCACGTTCAGTTTGGAATATGGTTAGGGGGGTTTTAGGAATAGAGCCACTAAATGTGATATTTGGGGGAGTTTATCGCATTATATGACATTCTATTCACTCAACAGTTTTACGAAAATCCTCCACATTTGGATACGGTTAGGACCCCAGGGTTCAATTTAACATAGTATCAGTTCTGACAAACTTCAGAAAGGTCACCACAGGGACAAAGCTAAATGAAGCGTGATACATAATGATACGTTTTACAAAGTTTTGCCTAATTTATCTAATCATCTTAAAGAATATGGGACTCAGTGAGCTGACAGTGTAATACAGTCAACCGTCCACTAGTATATATATATATATGTATATCAACGGATGATTAGGCTTTAATGTTTCAAAATGTTGACAGTACCATTACAAAGATTAAAGTTGGCAAGTTCACGTTTATTTTCCGATTTCAACGAATAGTATGCTACATCACGATATCAAAACAATTAACCTATATATACAAAATGTACCACATTCTTAATTCTGACCGGTATTACACACTCATTACCCCGAGATATACTCGGTACCCCGTCCGGTATAACAAACTCAGTACACTGAGTTATATTCAGTATCCTGACAGTTATAAACTAGTCAGTATGCCGAGTTATACTGAGTCTCCCGGCGCCATTAACTCACTCAGTACCCCGAGTTATGC
Source organism: Pteria penguin (assembly GCA_035048485.1). Taxonomy (NCBI): domain Eukaryota; kingdom Metazoa; phylum Mollusca; class Bivalvia; order Pterioida; family Pteriidae; genus Pteria; species Pteria penguin. The sequence continues at coordinate 54,421,306 of CM068582.1, read as the reverse complement.
TTTACACTGTAATACTGTAAGCCTTGGGTACGGGTATCTTGGCCAGACTATATCATGCTAGCCTACTGGTGCTGACGTTTAGAGGAGATGGCGAACACTTACTATCTGATGCATGGTCGCATAGAGGAAAGCTATGCCATTGCTTAGTAACACTGACCAATATAAAACCAGACACAGACTGATGAGAGAGTACTGAATTGAAATTTAAAGGTTCATTTATGAAACCACCAGCATTAACAAGGGAAAATAATCGCTATCTATGTATTCCTATGAAGATACATATGTTGATTACTATTTATTTACGCCACATGTAATACATCCAATAGGTAGTTTGGCGACAGTGCAAGGAACACTATACCCAGAAGATATTGATGTGCATTGTATACAACAGATGTTGATAGTACACCGTATACTGTACATGATTGATAAAAAAAGTGCACTATACAAAATACAAACCAAAAATTACACTGTACCTGCAAAATATCGTGTACATTACATCCGTTATTATTGTCCAAAGTATCTCGGCTGTCGCTCACTCGGGAAAATGCATGTTTACAACATTCTAAGTGTTAGAAAAAAGATTATTTAGTTTAAGCATATATTTAAGAGGCTTACATTACAACCAAGGGACGTCCAAACGTTTCTAGAAGGGGCAGGCTTGGTGTAGTAGTTAAGCGCTTGGCTTCCGGCGCCGATGATCAGGGTTCGATTCCCGGATAGCGCCACTACGTTTAAGAGGTTGGTTACCACCTGCTTCCATGTCGCGATATGACTGAAAATTTGTTGAAGGTGACGTAAAACACCAATCAACCAACCAGCCAATCAATCAAACGTTTGTCGGACATTATATTCAGTCAAATAAAACATTTATAAACATATATATCTAGATAACGCAAGTTATATACTAGTTAAAACATATCAAGTTCATACTAGGCATAAATACTGTGTGATCCTCCGAGGTATCCCAAGGCGATGACCATCAAACGATAGTGGAAAACCAAAATTTTGAAACTGAAAAAAATCACTGTCGACCGGCTGAGATAAACGGTGATAATAATTCTGCTTGTTCAACGCTCGCTAAATTGTAACCCGTATTAAAACATGGAATCCAGCTTATCAGAAGATTGTCCATACAAGCCTGCCGATGCAATCATACAGGAATGGGTCTCTTTTGTGGACACCCTCGTAATGAATGATTGCCCAATCAAGATTAATCAGAGAGTGAAATTCCCATGGAATTGTTTACACAATACGTCATAACGTGGTTTGTCCGGTATAAGACCCCTTGCATCATTTCATATTGGAAAAAGGTCTATTCTTTCGTGCACAAATCACGAATTCCACAATGTGCTTTTCGCTAATATACCTTCGAATAACTTGATCACCAATAGTACAGTTCAAATCTGGCCACCAGCAGTTATTTTTTGTTTAAAACTTTGAAAGCCTCACTGTATGACATCGGATTTCCTAAAGATAATGAATTCAAGGTTGCCCAAGAAACATGACTTAAGGACCAAACTGAAGCTTGACTTCTATAAAAAGGTACAGACAATCTTAAAGGAAATTGGATTAGCTGTATTGAGGTAAATGGGGACTACATTTAAAAATAATAGTAAATACATAGCTTGTTACTGCAATACATATCTACGAACTTCATGACTTCCCCTTGTATGTATTAAAGGTAGCAATTTCAATTGTGAGATTGAATAGATCTGTATTATTCCAGAGAGAATAAGGAAAGTAGGGATTTAAAATCTTAACATAGAAAGTCAATTTAGTGCGATGTAGGAAGAGCTATGACGTTTGTAAATACTTGGATTATGCTTTATTACTAAATCGTAAAACCGAAGTATAAACAAAAGACGATAGTACATACATATAAATGTGGTGCAGCTATTTATTTGTCATAAACTTCAAAGATATCACAGGTTTGTTCTTTATATATGAATAGCCAATACGCTATTAACCTTTAGTCGATAGACTACAGTGTATAAACAAATATCTAGTATTAAACAAGAAACAATTTGGTGCAAGCACCAAAGTGTGGGCCGGAATGGGATGTTTGATAAAACTGCAAAGAATTAAATAAAAAACCAACAAAATAACGTTTTAAAATTTCCACTATCGCTTCCTTTTCATCTATAATAGTTTATAAAATTGGTTCATTTAGCCAATTAAGTACATAAAGCAATAGCAAGTTTATTAGACGTATGGATTAGCCTGCATTTAGTATGGAAATATACTTTTAAAATTATTAGCCATATCATCTACCATTTGTTTTAAGCCGATGGGCTCAGTAGATGAGGTGACCGAAAGGTCCCGGGTTCGACTCCTGCCGTGTGCACATCGGTGAAACCGAGGTCCCGTGTCACGGTAGGCGTGGCACGTAAAAGAACCCCCACTTCTTCGGGAGGGTCCGTTACGTGAAATAATCGTGGAGTGACGTGAAGCAATAATTAATCAATCAATCTACAATTAAACTTAACCAATCTGTAAGCAACTGGTTGTTTGCTGGGGTAACAAATCTTTACTAGTTAAACTTGTGGTAGTGGTGTGGCCGTGCTGGTAATCTTACTATTCAAGTTTTAATTTACAAACAATTAAGGTTTTAAAATCGTCTTGCCATAATAAACAATTGTAAAATATAATTGGTTATGTTAGTCCTTCTTAGCGTAGCATTCTGTATTAAGAAACTTTAGTAGGACTTACACCACACTATCATTCAATCGTAACAACTCGTCCATTTCCGTACACAAATAAGATTTATTTATTTTTTTTTTTTGTAAAAAATGGCGATAATGTTCCGATTGGCTATGATTAACCGAAGGTCACTTAGGGAACCGAATATTAATTTGCTTATGGAGACAGCGCGTCAAATATTCAAAAATTGTAAGGTAACACCCATCCCCAGAAAATATTCCAACAAATTTTATACTTAAATCTGCGAAAGTTTCGAAGATACCACGCTTACATAAATCTATCAAACTGGGTTAGCGATGTGACACATGCTCTCCGCAGTGAATATAATCCTAATTTTATCATTGGTGTAAAATCCTGGGGGCGGGGCCTTGCTGTACCGCAGAAACGCATGCAACTTTCCCAAACTTATATCAAAGATGGGCCGGCTAGGGCCGGCCCACAATGACGACAGTGTTAAAGTGTTCTTACACCGAAATCATTGTCAACACCAACAAAAAACAAATAAACCCAAACCAGTGTGGCTCAGGGGATAAGGTGTTTAGCTCGTGACCGAAAGATCTCGGGTTCGACTCCCGCTGTGCACATACCAGTGTCCTTTTTTTCAGATGGGACAGTAAAAACCGAGGTCCGTATCACGGTAAGCGTGGTATGTAAAAGATCTCTCACTGCTTTGGAAGGGTCAGTTGCAAAGGTCTGAATTTGTATGCAATGTTTCAGGCAGATGCCGTCACCATATACGTGAAATAATAGTGGAGAGACGTAAAACAATATTCCATCAATCGATCAACATACAAGATCATCGACGACAACAGAACCAACAACATCTACAACATACAGCATCAACATCAGATGCAACAACATCTACAACATACAGCATCAACATCAGGCGCAATAACAGCTACAACATACAACATCAACATCAAACGCAACAACATATACAACATCAACCGCAACAACAGCTACAACATTCAGCATCAACATCAAACGCTACAACATACAGCATCAACATTAGACGCAACAACATCTACAACATACAGCATCAACATCAAACGCAACAACATCTACAACATACAACATCAACTGCAACAACAACTACAACATTCAGCATCAACATCAAACGCAACAACATCTACAAAATACAGCATCAACATCAAACTCAACAACATCTACAACATACAGCATCAACATCAAACGCAACAACATCTACAACATACAGCATCAACATCAAACGCTACAACGTACAGCATCAACATCAAACGCAACAACATCTACAACATACAGCATCAACATCAGACGCAACAACATAAGTTGTAGTTTTGTGGGGTTTTTTCGCATAAACGCTTGTGGAAGTAAACCATGAATCGATGAAGGTAATGGGTTACCTCAATTGTTTACACGGAAAAATGAAAAATATCTTTTTTTCAGTTCCAAATGAAATATGAAAAATGTATCACACACTGATGAACAGATGAATTAGACTCATTTGGTGGTTAATAAATAAGGTCATTGATGGAATTAAGGTCTTTGCAGTCGGATGCTAATTCAGCTTTATGACTTTGATAGACGATTTCCTTTTTTATACAGCTGTACCTTTTTTGGTGTTTATTCTAAAACTTGTGAGTGGACAAGGTCTAAGATTTCATTTAACAGAGCCATTCCTCATTTTTCATGTAAGGGACCTTATTTCTTTATGAAGAGAAGCTTTTGAGAAAATGTCAAATAAATATACTACGATTAATCACAAGATAGTGATAACCAACCTTATTTTATACTACATTTTAAACAGTAAAATAACGGGTTTCCGGTTTTGTATAGTAGCCTTTCCCCCATAGCAGCCCCCCTTGGAAAACTGGCTATATAGTAGCTCCCCCCCCCAGGGGAAAGTGACTATATAGTAGGATTTTCCCTATTGTGGGATTCCCCCAGGGGGGGGGGAGTGACTATATAGTAGGATATCCCCTATTGTGGGATCCCCCCTCTTTGATATACATTCTTCATCATTTTTGTACAAGATGGACATGTTACAGTTTGAAGGTACCTTCATGCCGTTTTATTCTGTCTAATTTCTTTATCTATTTATCTTTTTATTTTTGCGGGTTTAATTATGCTTTAAAAAGTCGCAAGGACTTTACATATTTTTGTGTTGTAAATACTATATTATGATACACAGAAAATTGCAGTATGCGTTAATACAGGGTTTGCTTCCACGCCTATGCACACGTCCGTCATACTAAGCAGTGCATACGAGATACATATAATCATGTTGCAAGCGCGAGATGGTAAGTCGTGCATACGAGATGTTAAAACAAGAGGTCAAAATGGATCTAATATCGTGCACCTGAGTACCTTTAGCAAAGGCACAATGTGTTTCTTCTCTTAACAGCTGAACATTTGTTGTAAGATGAGACTGTTGAGCATACAAAACTTGAATGAAATGGACTTCGGAATGGCACAAAAACAACAACACTTCCCACATGTTTCTAGATAATTGTGATGTACCTGGTCTGTCACTGTGGTCCTCCGGTCTGTATGAGAAATTTGTCAAAAGAGAGGTCCTTGCATCAAGTTTCTGGCCTCGCCCTCGATCCACCCCTTGACAGATCTGTCCGAAAAACAACAAAACTTGGCACCATGAGTACTTCATTCCTACCAATTTTCATCAAAATCCTTTCAGCAGATAGGAAAAAAATAATGTCTTCAAAATTATCGAAAAATCAGTATGCACTTTGAACTCACATATAAACATTGTTTCACTTATAAACAGGTACATTAAACAAAACTAATGCAATTTAATCTTAAATCAGATGAAAATCCATGAAACTGCATGAAAATCTGGCAAAATTACTAAGTTCAAAAAGACGTCAAAATTATACTTCAGAATGGGGAAAAACCCAACAGCACTTCTCCCCCCATACATCTGGATTATTGTTATGCATTCTGATGCTTCCCTCCGGTCAGTAGAAGTTTGTCAAAGGAGGGGCCCTCCTCAACTTATTTTGGCTTATTTATTGGATTTAGTATAAACAATATTTGTTAATATATTTATATTTGTATTATAAATACATAAATATTTATACGCGTTAACGTATCGTACATAAACGCGCTATCACATATATCCTATTTCACATTTTAAAAAGATAATTTCAGAGACTTTGATATAAAATTCTTAACGTAAGAAGCTATTCGTTCAATGGATTAAAAAGTGCATAATTTTACAGCTTTGCAACATTTCTGCAAACTATAAAATGAATGTGGATAGCTGGAAGCAGAACATGAGGGGAGGGAGGGGGAATTGACTGTGGGGAAAGGCTACTAAACGAGGGGGAAGCGTGTTATAAAATGGGAGAAACTGGCTATAAAGTTGCTTTTTCTAGGAGGAAAAGCTGCTATATAGCCAGTTTTCCGAGGGAAAAGCTACTATACAGTAAGTTTTCCGGAGGGAGGGGGGAACTGGCTAGGGGTACAAAAGGTGAGGTTAAGACACAATTATTTTATTTTCTTGTTTTCCCCTTGCATCGTCACTTTCATGAAATTGGACTGTGTGGATAAACAATTTGTTTGTATGAACCCTTGTTTTTATCGTTGATTGAACACCCACAACTCCGAAATTATTTTCTCTACGGGAGCTGCGGGGCGTTCACGTCTGACATCAACCCACTCTCAAGTCACAAGTGAGGAGAAGAGTGATCATTTCTGACTTGATATCTATGTAATCTTTTGGCCTACTTTCACTCCATGCAAGACTACACATAACTCATTTGCGTGCTTCGCGTGATATATATTTTATTTTAATGACTACTTCTTCGACAAATTAAAATCACAATTACAACAGCATTAATAAGACCCAATTACAACAGCATTAATAAAACCCAATTACAGCAGCATTAATAAAACCCAATTACAACAGCATTAATAAAACCCAATTACAACAGCATTAATAAAACACAACTACAACAACATATATAAAAACCCAATCACAACAGCATTAATAAGACCCAATTACAACAGCATTAATAAATACCAATTACAACAGCATTTATAAAAACACAATTACAACAACACATACAAAATAACACAGATATGATGGTATACCAAAATGATGGTATGTTGATACAAGAAGTGCTTTTAGATGAAATAAATCGGATGATTTTCCGTATGGCAGATTTATACTTACTTTTAAATTCTACACTAGCCTACAATACAATTAGCTCCAACACACACATGTACTTAATGCTTAATCATTTAAGTGAATCACGCACACACCGTAAAAGATCTGAGTCCAAATAATCATGGTAAAACATGAGACCCTGGAAGCAGTAACCCGGATAAATAATTGATTTTGGACCTTGCTTTGTTCTGTTACAATAAAACGTCAATATAGCAACATAGTATCTGACAACAAAGAGACATTTATTAATGTGCAGATATAGGTGATGATGGGACAGTATCAGCGGTATTGATTGGCACGTAATCCATGTCAACATCTGGGTGCCGATTTCATTGTACACAGTATGCAATATCAATATACTAGATACTAAAGTAAAATCAATGAAATGATGCACATCTGAATGTAACATCCATACCTTGTGTTTTGCATCCATGTTAATGAAAGTAAAATGGACAAGATGAAACCATATTTACTGACACGATCAAAACAAGAGAGCTATATGGTCCTATATTACCCACTTTTGATAAATATCATGCCACAACAACCACTACTTATGTACTTTATCATTCCAAATTTCATCAAATTCCCTTGAAATATCATGGAGGCATCGGTAATGTTAAAAGACGGACGCATCGCTATAACTTAAGCTCACATGAGTCTTCGGTCCATGTGAGATAACAATTTATTACAAAACACCCTAAATTTATAGAACACAAATCATTTAGTCGGAAAAAAATCTTTGAATATCAATTTGGATTCAGCTGAGGATTATACCAAAGATGGGCGATGCAAGAAGCGGTCGATATAAATACGCTGTCTGAATGGATTAAATGTGTAAGTTGCTTGATAAAGCCAAGAGTTAAAAACTAAAAGAACACGAGGGCTCGTTATCAGCCCGTTTTTGATAATTCAAACATTAAAATGGAACTCGTATTGGTACCAGCCGACAAAGCTTCTAACTACATTGTATTTGTGTGTAGGGGTGAAACGTTTCCACGTGTAAACGATGACAGTTCGTTTTCTGGTAGTAAACGTTTACAAAAATTCTAAACGTGTAAACGAAATATGACCCTTCAGCAAACGGGTGCGTCTAAGCCAGAACGACATGACTTGGGTGTTACTACAAAGGCGATTGTGAAATCGTCACTCCGTCAACTGACGACGAGGAAATTCGCATGTACATTTACTTGTCCGTGAAACCCATCTTCAATTAATCCATTGTGAGCTTTTCTGTACCCTTTTCCTCCTGTGCCCTTTTCCTATATTTATTTTTTTCTTTGTGTTTTCTTTTATCCCTTTTTCTTTTTCCTTCTTTCGTTTTCCCCTTATTGTTATTTATAAGGTTTAAACGAGATGGTAAATATAAGCATGAAATCTATACTCATGAATTTTTATTTATATTTTTGTATTATATATAATGTTGGCCAATTATATATACTAGTAATTTCATGTTAGATTTCAGGAGAGAGCTTTATATAAGTCCAAGACTTGTTGCTGAATCCTATATATATATATATGTTATGTTATACAATTCATGCGATTTTCTAAATAAATACTGTTTAAACCAATCAATCCTTTAAAACGGTGAAGTGTTAATAACAAAAATATCCCAAGCTAGTGTCATTGGGTACGAAGCTACTATGCCAGCCCGCAACTTCTCAGTTCTGTTTGGTCTGAGCGCGTTTTGCCTTTTTTTTGGGGGGGGGGGGGGGGTTCACTGCCGGTGGCACAGTTACAAAGCTTAGGACACCCCTCGACTCCAACACCGTTTGATAAGTTGCTATTTCATGACAAGCGTGTAAAACAACCTGAAATGTTGGACAAACATCAAAATGATGTAGCAGAAACTACCTGTGTCGTTCTAATCAAACAGGAGCTGTCCTCTCCGGATCTGCCACCGCCGACTGTGCTTGCTCTTCCCGATCCCGAATAACTTTGTGCAAGTGACAGTAGCTGACTTTTTAACACGTTGAAGTTCGTATTTAACATGTTTATTCATTCAATTAAATGACTCCAGTTTCACCCTTACTTCTGTATATTATTTGCTGCCAATGCCGAATATGTCATTTTCACGTGTATTCAACATTTCGTGTTGTTTTACACTTTATGGAATATGATTTGTTGACTTTTAAAGTATAAATCATTTTGGTCACCGGGATAACCGACATTTCAAAGGATTGACTCGAACCAAGCAGTTTTATTGTGTTCATATTTTCAATGAAAGACATTCATATTTTGTTCCACTGTGAGCTTTTCTGTCTGATCTGGCGTTCGCTGAGGCTATATATAATACAATCAAACCGGCACCTAATAAATTCAGCTCTTTTGATGTTGTTTTATGCACCTTTTCACTGAAACGTTTAAACGGTATCTTTTCGTTTATTGCCTTCCGTGTAAACGTTTACAAAATCTTGTAAACGTTTCATCCTTATTTGTGTGTAAGGAATACTACTACAACTGCCTTATACAGGAACTTGGGCTTAACTCCAGCACTGGTAATACTACATATACTGGCTCTTTACTCACTACTGATGGAACCCTTGACAACCATAAATCAGTATTGAGTACTTCTAATAATCCTACGAAAGAGAAAGAGCTCGATTTATCATACTTATATACAGGATCTGGGGATATAAAACGAACAAATCCTTTCATAAATACCGTATGAAATGAAAATTCATTTCAGATTCTTTTTATCACATGTTTACACTCAGTTTAAAGGTGTTTATTTCATCAAACATCGGCTTGACACAATTCTTTTCCATGCTATGACGTCACCTATGCCATAAATTAATTTATTAAACATAAATTAATTTATGACATAGCGCTATTTCACTGCATAAACAGCAAACATGTGATAAAATAGATTCTAATACTGCATAAAATCCAATCAAACCAAGATGTATTGCTGGATCCAGTAAATGTTCTATCAACCTTCCTTACCAGAATTCTATCCGCAGTTAAGAAGAAACTTCAGATGTACTCCGATTTAATCTATTCTAGGAGTGATTGTTGATCAGTTTTGGATACTGACAAATTCTATGGACCTTTTAGATAACTTGAAATCGTAAGAATTTGTCTAATGTTAATTTCATCAATTCTTACGTTTTTTCGACACTTTACTCAACTATGCTTCTTGACAAATTGAAATACAGACTATTTAGAGTTATTGAAAAGTGTTTTATAACTAAGAAAGATTCTAGAGGATATAAGTAAATAGTTTGGATTATCTAGACACAGATATTTTGTGAAAAAGACAGTGATTTAAAATCAAATACACTGAAGGGGACATTAAAACATACTGGGATTTCTCATAGACTATATATATAATGTATTTGGTGACAAAGCATTCCAACAAAATGTCGGCATTCTAATGGGCAATAATTGTGCACCTCAGTTGGTGGATTTGTTCTTTATTCACACGAAACTGAATTTATGCAAGAACTTTTAAGTCAAAATAAAACAATTGGCAATTTATGCAAGAACTTTTAAGTCAAAATAAAACAATTGGCAATGAATTTTTAATTTTACATTCAGATATATTGTACATCCAATACATCCCAAAGAACTTGAAGAACAGATACAACAGAATCCAGTGTTTGCGCTTCGTATTTAGGTCTTCTTGTAGATATTGACAAAGATGGTAACTAAGTTCTTCGCTATAAGTCAAACGAGACGACTTTATTTTTATTGTTAACTTTCCACACACATGTAGTGAAATTGTTTTATCACATGCATATGGTGTTTATGTGTCTCAGCTGATCCGACATGCTAGAGCTTCTTCCACCAAGGAAATTTTTTGATGAAACGTTATTCTCACAAGGATATGAAATAAAACGTCTCTAGTCAACATTCCACAAATTTTACGGACGATACCAAGGTCTTGTGTACGGATATCATTGTCCAACATGTGTACGGATATCATTGTCCAACATGTGTACGGATATCATTGTCCGACATGTGTACGGATATCATTGTCCGACATGTGTACGGATATCATTGTCCGACTTGTGTACGTATGTTATTGTCCGACATGTGGACTTCCTTCTTCGGTAGAAGATGTTTATCGTTTAAATTGTGATTTATTTCTATCGCAATAACAGTACTCTGGATTTTTGTGTGGGTCCGCGATTGTCTTTACTCATTATTTTGTCCTTTTATATCGATTTACCGGTATTTCATCGTTTTACTTGTGTCTAATGAAATAAAACATTGTGTATGGTAGTTTCTGTCACAGTTCATTAACGTTCTGATAAACAAAGTTAACATCGAATCATCAGAATAATAATCGACCAATCCTAAATTGGAAACTAGCACGGAAATAATATACCATAATGCAAATCAATATGACAGGGGAACAGGGATGATTCACAGAAGAATGGTTCAATAGTTGCAAGTCCGGAAAAAAAATTGTCTGCGGATTGTTTAATGACACGAAAAAAGTTTTTATACGATAATATATGAGACCTTTCGAGGACAAGAAAGAATTTCGATTATATCTTTACCACTGGGAATTGTTTGTGATTATAATGACTCAATGATGTGGGTACAGTATATAATGGTCATTGTTAGACGATGAGAAGCAATTTTCAATTCGTCTTTTGCTGCCAAAACAATATATATATATATATATATATATATATATATATATATATATATATATATATATATATATATATATATATATATATATATATATATATATATATATATTATTCTATGCACAAGAACATTTTATTGCTCTATATATACATACGTACACACACACACACAATATATATATATATGTATATATATATATATATATATATATATATATATATATATATATATATATATATATATATATATATATATATATATATATATATATATATATATATATATGGGCATTTATTTATGGGGAAGTTATTCTTATTAATTACATTAGGAATGAAAAATGTCATGATTGTGGCATACGACGTGAGACAACGGGCCATATTACCGACAAAATCTGAATGCTCATAACCTTAGTTTTATGTTCAATAAAAGACTTTTGCACTTATCACTGAGAAGTCGTTGTCGGACATGTTGATTTGATTTACCTGGTTGTAGTCATTGTTAAACTGTTTGTATTGTGATAATGTAATATCACACCATTTATGGTAATCATGACTTTTTACCCATTGTGACTACGGTCATACCGCTACCACTTGATATGACTACGAGTTATACTACATGTAGCTCGCTTAGTCCTATATAGCGGGTATTAAGAGTAAAGCAGGGGATACAAGAACTCTTTATAGCAACTGATCCCCCTTCGTTCTTCCTGACATAAAAGGTAAAGCATGTATAATTAAGTGGTATCACCTTCATCCATAGTTCTGTCCTATGATAGGGGTTTGTGGTTCATCCTATTAGTTTGCGTGCCTGTGACACTTTCTTTACAATTTTGTTTTCTTTCATCCTATACGTGCAGTCCGTCGTCTGTTAACAACTAAACATTTGTAGCTTCCTCTTAATAATTACAAGGTCAGTTTCTTCCTTAATATAAGAGGAACATACTTCATAACTCTCATTATTCTCCGTCCTTGAAGCCGTAGTTTCGGGACAAAACTGAACTAAAAGTCAAACAAGAAAACCTACTGACGCAAGCGTCAAAGTTTCGGGCCGTAACCAAATTGTTCACTGACTTGTATTTCCATTACTATAGGTTTCGACCTACCTATAGTGTACAGTTGTTTAAACACCGTTTTCTTTTTTGACTTTATGTAATAAGCTCAGTACAAGTTTGATTATGATATGTTCCTAGAAGTAATACTGTAATTTGAAAAAAAGTTAATTGTGATATTTGTTGGTTATGATTGAATAATATTTGAAAGGATAATGCCCCTTCATACTGAAAAATAGCATCCTAAAATATCGTCAAGAAACTACTTTAAAACTATTAGCAAGTCAATACTTAGCACGTGGCCCTTAGTACTTAGTGTGTAATTTGGCGACATGTATAATTGTTTTGAAAAATTTAAAAAAAAAGTCATTGCTCCCAAATACGATGTCGCATGCCATATGTTTACCCATAAACTTGACCTTGAATATGACCTTGACAGTCTCAGTTTGACCTTCGGCTTTCATCGTAATAAATCAATCCTGCAAGTTTGATTTGAAGTATAGGTGTTTAATACTAAATTATGACCAATAATAGCGTGACTGACAGACAGACGGATGGACATCGGACAAATTGATTCAAATGTTTTGTTTCGCAGGTGACATAAAAAGGGTCTGAAAAGTGCAATGTAGATGCCATTTCGATGAAACATGAAAGCAGTTTTAAGGGAGGAGTAAGCATCTTCTGTCTAGTTGTGCAGACAGGAAAGTCATGGCACATTACACATGTCTAGTTATCACAGACAGACAAAATGACAGTAAAGGTTAATGCTTTGTGTTCAGCCATTTCATGCCAAGTATTTATAACACTTTGATTGAAATAAACATAATATATTGATGAAAATCACTATGTGTTAGCTAGGGCAAGTGTAACACACCAAGTATGTTGAAAGTTCATTTCTGTATTCTAATTTTCTTACTGATACTTGAATATGATTAGAAATGATATACAGATCAGATGGAAAACTTTTCTCTAGGAAAACTCTTATATAAACAATAGAAAAAACTAAACATTTGACTAGCATGCAAGATTTTTGGTCATTCATTGAAATAGATAATGTTATCAAAACTTACAAAACTTGACTGCAAGTGAATGTAAACAAATTATGCTGGGCTCAAATATAATTCAAAATGATATTGAAAGCAAATTTGTAATTAATCCAAAAATTTAAAAACAAATAATATTTGGATAATCTTGTCAAGTACAAGTGGTGTTACTGTTAATGTTAATAGTACAAACCAAATCACACTAAGATTAATCAATACAATAGGACTATCATAATTGTTACATCAAATTAATAAATCTATGCTACGGTTTAACTTTAAATTTTGAAATAAGACTTTGGAAATGAAAAATATATATACATGTATATATAATATTGGAATAATTGTTCACCAATCTTTACTTTGTATCAAATATAAAATCTGTTACTTAAAATGCTTTCAATATAACCTTTAAATTCTAAATATCTTTCAATATCATTGACTGAATCCAATTTAAGAATATTACAATGAAATCAAACCAAAGAATAAAAATTTGAATTCAAATGTTACAGTTTAAGTTTAAAAATTCATGGGGATTTTTTTACCTATTATACTTTTGAAATTTTGAACAAAAAGGTTAAAAGTAGTAGTATCAAAACAGTTTGTATTATTATGAATTATTTATAATTATCCTTCAAAATGTCTTACTAACTTCTGTGCAAAATTTAATTCAAACTTCATATCTACATAATTAGTGATAATAATTTCAAACATGAGCTGTTGTCTTTATTTATCTTTAAGTAATCATTCTGTTGTACAATTAACCTTTAAAAATATCGTAGAAACTTTGTTTTTATGAAGTTATGCCCATCTCGTCTCTTATTTTTGGAGGTTAATCGTACAACCCAAGACACTCTTGTTTCAGACAAATGTATGAAGCTATAGATGATGACATGGAATTAAAATTTGAATCAATGACTTAAAAGGCTTAAATCGGTATAACTTGACTTAAACATATTTTTGTATGCTTCATTTTATGTATCATTGTTTTGTATAAGTTTACATATAAGTCTTAGAATACAATTTCTTCAGTGATCACTTATAATTATAATCAGAGGAAATACTGGTAAATTTTTATTCTGTAATTTTGTTTTCGGTAGATTTTACGATCTTTTTGGTAAACTCAACCTCTCCGGTAATCCCTTTCTATACTGTTGCGTACAGCAAGGTTTCTAAAAATAAACTAAACATTGAGCACAACATCGCCGTATATACATATCTATAAATAGCGCACCAACGATGATGTCATAATTTTCTGCTCTTATAATAACAGGGGAAAAAAATTCACGATAATTTGTACAAAGGATGTGAACGTAACGTATTTGTTAAGCGTTTTAATGACCTTTAGAGACCAAGATGATATCTAGTAAACAAAGTAATACCGCAGTGAATCATAGTACTTTACAGGGCAGCAGTAAATCACAGTGTTTTCTCCAAAGTTAAATCAGTAAAGAAAACAAGCTTAGCTTTTAAAAAAGCTTAGAATGCAAACCCTGTAGCAATTTTAATTGCGAGGAAAATGGTACTTGTGGGTCAGTTTAAAATGAAGACCCTTTTGTATGATGTTAGCTAGGTTGTTGTCTAAATAATAGTTAATACCTCCTTTCTAATGTTTATTTATGTTTAGACTTGGGTTGGGAAAGCTGACCATAATCGTCGGGATGTCACCGTTTAGACATTTCGTACAGTTAGACATGGAAGAAATCATACAAACCACACAGTACTTGCTCCACCAACTTCAACACCTACAGAGCACGAACTCCCTGTCGAGGCCTCTTGTGCCCAAATAATCGCGGGGGAAGTTTGCATAAGTACAAAGAATGTTACAAACTGCGCAGTAATTGCTCCACCAATTAAACTGCTAGAAATCCTTGATACTCCGTCTTCAATTACTCGGAACTTTTCGAGATTTTCTATAGCCAGATAATGTACATACGCTAAAAGGTACGAACATCTAATTAGTATTACGCGGGAAAATTCTGTTGAATTGTTCCACTGCTGCCGTGGGAAAGGTTACACGAATGCTGATTTCCAAAATATGAATATCCTTCATATTTATACATGTTTATGTGGCATCCACTAATTTATCTAGAAATAAGTATTTTAAAGTATTTTTTTATTTTTAGAATACATTGCATGTAAGATTTATTTATCATTTATATGCATTCACTAAAGAAAATCACCCCAAGTCATAATGTCTATCCTATTAAAATCTCTATCCTCATATACTCCTCTCTGCGTTTGAAAGTACGGTAAATACTATTCGTTTGGAACGCTTAACTGTAACATTGATTTAGTAATGAGCTTTGCCTTTGAAAGCAAGGCTATTCTTCTTCATTCCTTTTCCTTTTAAGCGCATTAGAAATATCGATGTCATGGACAATACAAAACTTATACATGTACTGTCTGACCTCATAAAGTAAAGCAACTACTTTTTGGAGGCTATGTTTTCCCAGCATGCAGCATAATCATGTCGCACATGCGCATTTCCAGATTAGACATCAACGTAATATGCAAACCCCCGACGGGGTTTGCAAAAAATAAAAAAAGTAAATCTCTATATCTTTGCTCCAGCGCATTTCGGATAATCCATTAAAATCAGACGTAGATGTTCATTACTACAGCATATAACGTACCAGTAGCACCCCTTGATATTTTTTTTATCTTTTAAGAATTGACAAGAAGGATAAAAATTATTATCATTGCGTTTCACTTCTGAAGAATAACATTTATTTCCTTCACACTATTAGAGGGCAATAAGCAATTTAGAATCAAGAAATGAAAGAAATTGCATGAAAATAGTATAAGGATATCTATACATACGCTAGTTTAGTATAATAGTATAAGGATATATATACATATGTTAGTTTAGTATAATAGTATAAGGATATCTATACATATGTTAGTTTAGTATAATAGTATAAGGATATCTATACATACGTTAGTTTAGTATAATAGTATACAGATACCTACACATATGTTAGTTTAGTATAAGGATTTCTATACATATATTAGTTTAGTATAATAGTATAAGGAGATCTATACATATGTTAGTGTAGTATATTAGTATAAGGATATATATATACATACATTAGTTTAGTTTAACAGTATAAGGATATCTATACATACGTTAGTTTAGTATCATAGTGTAAGGATATCTATACATACGTTAGTTTAGTATAACAGTATAAGAATATCTACACATATGTTGGTTGGCTGGTTGATTGGTCTTTTACGTCGCTTTCAACAATATTTCAGTTATATCGCGACATGAAAGCAGGAGGTTACCAACCTTTTAAACATAGTAGCGCAACCCGGGAATGGAACCCTGATCGTCGGCGCCGCAAGCCAAGCGCTGAACCACTACACCAAACCTGCCCCTACAACACATATATTAGTATATGGATATCTGTACATATGTTAGTTTAGTATGATATTATAAAGATATCTATACATATCTTAGTATAGTAAAACAGTTTAAGGATATCTATACATATGTTAGTGTAGTATATTAGTATATGGATATCTGTACATATGTTAGTTTAGTATGATAGTATAAGGGTATCTATACATATGTTAGTTTAGTACACCAAATGCGCATTTCGACAATTCATGTCTTTTCAGCAATGCTCCAGACCGAAACCGGGGAAATCCAAAAGTACGAATATTTATCATACTAGTCTACAGATATCTCACGAAAAAAATTATTTAAAATCTGTTAGAATGATTAAACTAGAGGCACTTTACTAAAATAAATGAAATTCGTTAGCACTGGAACAGGGTTGTAAACCATAGGAAGGGTCGTAACTGTATTGACCGACAGTGCCCATAGTTTATTGTTCTTAAAGTGAACGTCAAGTGTTGACATAATATGCCATAAAGTCTGTTGTTTTATCTGAGTTATTGTTCTTTGCATCTGTAAAATCTGTGTAAATCTGTGTACCTCAGTGACATGGCTTGATCCAAAACTTATATAAGATGTTTTCATATTTCCGTTCATTGCATCTCTGTAGTCGCTTTAGCTCCACTTTCGTCAAAGCATAAGTTATATATCAGTGTATTATTTAGAAAATACATACGGGAAGCATTATTTATAACTTTTAAAAAGCAATCGATGTACGATATAATTGCCACAAAAACATATCGATGTACTCTTCTCTTGTTACGGGAATTTGTGTTTGTGATAAAAGTAGAATAAAATCTTTGCTGAATATCAGTGACAAATCTAGCTCGTTTTATCAGAAAAATGTTTAGTATATTGAGAAGTGTAAATGGATTGTTTTGATCCCCATGATTGTATAATTTGCAAGTGTGGAGGCAAAAATTGTAAAAAAAAATATTGTATTTTCTGACAGACAATGCATTTTCAAGTAATCTTACAAAACGTCCCTATTCCACTCATAGTTTGATAACCTTTCATGCAAGTCGTCTAATGTAGTTTACGGCACTGAATGCACCTTGTGTGGGTTAATATATGTCGAAGAAATCAGAGGCCAACTGGAAGTAGAAATTCTTGTCATAGATGCAATATAAATAATGCCGGATATCAACTCATTTATCG
The DNA here is from genome assembly GCA_035048485.1 of Pteria penguin. Lineage (NCBI taxonomy): Eukaryota > Metazoa > Mollusca > Bivalvia > Pterioida > Pteriidae > Pteria > Pteria penguin. The sequence continues at coordinate 54,403,187 of CM068582.1, read as the reverse complement.
CCATTTCAATTAACCAGATCATTCCATTTTGTCTATGAAAGTACCGATAACCCATATCTCAGCATTCACTTTAGAAGGAAACGGACGTTATTAGATAACACAATTGGGAACACCTTGTCTTCCATATGGTTGTAATGGCCATATTGATAGTATTGGGAATCTTACAAGACATGGACGTCAGTCAGTAAGTGTCTTACGTTTGTTTAAGTATATGCCAGGAAGACGTCGAAGTCATGATAAACGGAAATATAACAGACATGACTGTTGGTATTCCGATGTGTATAATCTGTGCGCCATTTCTGGCCGACAACTTTTTTTGTACACTTACGAAGCAGACTTCATACACTCTCTGCTCTCCACAGGTAATAAACAATTAGCATCTCGGTTTAACTTTACATACAGATACATCGATGACGTTTTGTCGATTAACAACGCTGTATTTAAAGATACATATACATTACAAATCATAAATGTGAGTTTTATGCACCCATTAATCACAGATGGTTCGTCAGCGTGATAAGGACACACTGGACCAGCCTAGGCAGTATGTGCCTCTGGAGTTTTCATTATATCACTAGTGCCATGGTGCCGCATGATCCAGTTCCCTTAAATTATTTGGTATTCAAGGTCAAAGCCTAGTAATTCCATTTCCCATAGGGCTTCATGTTAAATTACCAATCCTCCAGCAAGATTTTCACAACTTTCTACATCTTATCTTGATGTAATCCACATATCAAAATGTCTGCCATGCCCTCCTCTGTCAGAATTTTAATAGTTCGCCATCGGTCATTCACCTTAATTTCGACAAAATCTTGCACCCCAAAACATGCCAAATTTCAAATAAAATCTTTATATCAACGAAATGATATTACAGTTCATGATTTTATGGCAACATCAATCTTTATTTATGGTGGATTAAATAGTTTTATCCATCCAGAGTCCCTGATACATTGAAATAGTAGTCCCTCTATTCCCTACAGCAGATGAACCAATCACCATGCTTTGATCTCAAGACGGTACAGTTATAAAGCCTGGGTATTCTGTTATCACAATATGATAATAATGGTACTTTATCATTAACTCTAGATAGAACAGATTCATCACAATGACACTGTATACCATGTTTGACTGGAGCCTGGGTTCCCCAATGTTTCTAATTTATCATGTACTACTATGACACTAGAGACAGTTCAGACTGGATTCTGTGCTCCCATATGTACTAAACGCTATAGATAAACAACATATCTGACAAACGGATGAAGTAAGTAACCAATGGATTATTTTAAAATAGGTGCGATTGTCAGTTTCCGACAAACTTGGACAACTCTTTATTTAGAGTGCTCTTGGTTTGACGCATCAACCGAAGCTATTTTAATACTTTATTTCGGTTGTAATTTGGATCTTGTAACATTCATTTCATTTATATACCATTACGACTACAATACCATGCATTTGTAACATACTGGATGGACTTATATAGATCAGTACCAGACAAGGATGCTATCAGTAACCATTCTTAGGCCCCTTCCCCCATTACAGAACCTATACTCTATTTCATATGTCATATTGACATCATGAAGAATTAATTCATGTTTAGCATATTGACAAATTACTCTGGAATTTACTTATATTGCATTTCAATTACATGTACTTGCTTATATACAATGAAAATAATGTGAAGAAAGAAAATTAGCTTGCTTTAGGGGAAAGAGGAGAACATATATATGAAAATCATGTTTGATTTCTTATAACTTTCTTGTATTGCATTGAAAAAAAACGTAATGAGGGTGTTTGGGGGGGTTGCAAATAATATGTTGATAAGTTCGACAGTTTATATTACCCGTGTCATTAAGCAGCACAAATCTATTAATTAAAGCTACACTGTTAAAGGTTGATTTCAGGCGTAAACTTGTATAATTTGCGTTTGTATTGTTTGTTCCCTTACCGCTAAAATCAAGCACACTAGAAATGTGAAATCAATTACTTTCAATAACGCTGAATTTGACATTGCTCGATCTCAGTGTCAAGAACGGAAGAGATGTAAGGTGTATCATTACAACTTCAGATACAAATTACAACACCATACAATAATGTATTGCGAGTGCTTTTGATAACATACATGTATATCTTTTGACAGACCGAGACCGGATGTCCTAGTTTAGCATATAAAATTGTCTGTAAGTATCAATTAAATCACAAGGTTTTAACCCATACCATCTAGCCTAGATAACCTATCAACACTTGTCCTCGCCGCGAAAAAGACCATTTATAAAAGTATGGATTTTGTAGGACTCTGTCGTTGATACAAAATCGGATTTATACACATTATTAAAGGGAACTATACTTCCAGAGCAACAAAATTTAGAATTGAACTATCTAACAGTCTTAAAGTAATTCTATAGATAAATAATTTTTTCAAAACTTGGTTTTTTTTTCTTGTCAATACCTACTTAACAAGACTAAACGGTAAAAGGACCATATCACATCCATATACATACATATATACATATATATATATATATATATATATATATATATATATATATATATATATATATATATATATATATATATATATATATATATATATATATATATATATATATATATATATATATATATAAGGATTTAAAGATAATATAAATATTTAGTTTTGATCCAATAATAATGTTTCTGATGACATCTAATTATCAAATATGATACTGTTGACCAATTTAAACTTTTGTGTTATTATAACTGTATGTTACATGGTATAAGGGTTATACACACTCTCCATCTCCCCTATGTAACTGAACTATTGTTGTGTGGTCTGTGGAAAATTCACTGCAAGTATGTCTCTCCCAACAAGAGACATTTACTTCTTCATCCGGGCACCTGTTCTCACCTGTATCCAGGGCTCTCAGAATGAACACAGTGGTACGTTGTATGTGGTGCTAAAATGGTATTGCATTAGATACTTTCATAATATACTTTCAATAAAAGAAATGACTCGCGATCCTTACATGTACGTGGTTTGATTTCTGTTCAGCATTAAAACCGCATCAGCTGAGAACGCACTTCAATACATTTATATTCTTTCTCAATCATCTTAACTTTTACGTCTTCAAACGTACAACACCTAAATGAGAGGGATGGAAGTGTAAATATCTTGTATACCAGACAATTTGTCTTGTATTACATCAAATAACAGATTAGAAAATAGAACTTGATTATGACGTTTCCGATTTCAGTGAAGCGATACATTCATTAGTCCTAGAGTTGGAAATGGAAAATACATGTATTGTGTATATGATTGATATTACTTCAATTGTATCATTGTGCTTTACGTTCATTTTCTAATGGAATTTCATGTTGAAAGTGTCAGATGAATCGGGTCATCAAAAGTTCATAATAATATAAGGGAACTTTCTTCTGTGCAGATCTTCAATTTTCATTGGTCGTGATGGAAATATATTGTATCTGTATCAAAAATTACATTAACAACAATGTAGTGAATGTTACTGTATAATTAGTATACTAATACAGATATGTGTAGACATTTCTAACTGAACATCAATTAAACAAAGCCAATAAATGTAATAAAACACCTCTCTTGAAAACAAACACCACAATTACTGACAATAACATATGATACACATGGTATCCACATGTAGATTCTTACAATATTGTATCCATATGTTGATTCTTACACATGAAATCCACATGTAGATCCTTACACATGTTATCTACATATAGATACTTACACATGTTATCTACATGTAGATTCTTACACATGGTATCTACATCTAGATCCTTACTTATGGTGTCTAATATAGATTCTTACACATGATATCCACATGTAGATCCTTACACATGTTATCTACATGTAGATTTTTACACATAATATCCACATGTAGATCCTTACACATGTTATCTACATGTAGATTTTTACACATGGTATTTACATGTAGATTCTTACACATGTTATCTACATGTAGATTTTTACACATGGTATCTATATGTAGATTCTTACACTTGGTATCTACATGTAGATTCTTACACATGGTATCTATATGTAGATTCTTACACATGATATCCACATGTAGATTCTTACACGTGTTATTTACATGTAGATTCTTACACATGGTATCTACATGTAGATTCTTACACATGGTATCTACACGTAGATTCTTCAGTACACATAATATCTATCCATATGTAGATTCTTACACATGTTATCTACATGTAGATTTCTACACATAGTATCTACATGTAAATCATTGAACAGGTTCGATTTCGTTAAGCCTACACTAGTGTTGTCTTTCTCACTGTTATACACTTTCAACAAACTTTTAAATTTTCGGTATCCGGTTTAATATACACAATAAACTTAGAAAATTTTGACAGATTATATTCAGAATATTTGATAGGGCATTTTATTCATCCTTTTATTTAGATTTACATTTTATAGACCTTTCATATTTAGTTACATCTTATTTATTGTCCTCTATGCGGAAGTTAATTTACAGTTCATTTCAAAATGCTTAGATATTTTATGATGCCCAAAGGGTCCCATTTATAAAGAATCTAATACAAAAAAGCCCACAGAATTTGTAATCTTCGCAGCTGAAACATATGTTTAGAGTGCTGGTCGGAAAGATAAATTCGGACGCGCGGTAAACCCCGATGGTTGTTAGTTTGGTAATTTATAGATCATTATCAGTAATGTTAACTGTACAGAACGAAGAAGCAACATAACATTTACTTAAATAGCAATTGGTATTTAAGAATATCTTCTATTGATATCATTTTGATATCACTTCCTCTTTCAGTTCTCTCCTTTTCAAAACAACAGCTTGGAAACTCAGAATGCAGCTAATGACGTCACTTCTGGTTATATCACATCTAAGGTCAAAGTGTTGTCTGCTGACCCATAATTAAATTGTTGAAAATAGTTGATTATATTAAGAGCGAACAGGTCGAGACTGGTTAAGGCACGTATACAGAACCACTCGTCAAGTATACAGGACCACTCGGCACGTATACAGATTCACTCGGTACGTATACACAACCACTCGGCATGTATACACAACCACTTGGCACGTATACAGGACCACTCGGCATGTATACACAACCACTCAGCAGGCACGTACATGTACACAGGATCACTCGGCATGTATACACAACCACTCGGCACGTATACAGGACCACTCGGCATGTATACACAACCACTCAGCAGGCACGTATACACAACCACTCGGCACGTATACACGACCATTCGGCACGTATACAGGATCACTCGTCACGTATACACAACCACTCGCCACGTATACACAACCACTCGGCATGTATACAGGACCACTCCTCATGTATACAGGACCACTCGGCACGTATACAGAACCACTCACAACCACTCGGCACGTATACAGATTCACTCGGTACGTATACAGGACGACTCGGCATGTATACACAAGCACCTGGCACGTATACAGGACGACTCGGCATGTATACACAAGCACTTGGCACGTATACAGGACCACTCGGCATGTATACACAACCACTTGGCACGTATACGGGACGAATCGGCATGTATACACAACCACTCGCCACGTATACACAACCACTCGGCATGTATACACAACCACTTGGCACGTATACAGGACCACTCGGCATGTATACACAACCACTCGGCATGTATACAGGACCACTCCTCATGTATACAGGACCACTCGCCACGTATACAGAACCACTCACAACCACTCGGCACGTATACAGATTCACTCGGTACGTATACAGGACGACTCGGCATGTATACACAAGCACTTGGCACGTATACAGGACCACTCGGCATGTATACACAACCACTTGGCACGTATACAGGACGAATCGGCATGTATACACAACCACTCGCCACGTATACACAACCACTCGGCATGTATACACAACCACTTGGCACGTATACAGGACCACTCGGCATGTATACACAACCACTTGGCACGTATACAGGACCACTCGGCATGTATACACAACCACTTGGCACGTATACAGGACCACTCGGCATGTATACACAACCACTCGGCAGGCACGTATACAGAACCAACTTGGTCACGTATACAGAACTGCTCGGCACGTATACAGGATCACTCGGCACGTATACACAACCACTCAGCAGGCACGTATACAGGACCACTCGGCACGTATACACAACCACTCGGCATGTATACACAACCACTCAGCAGGCACGTATACAGATTCACTCGGCACGTATACACGACCACTCGGCACGTATACAGAACACACTCGTCACGTATACGCAAGCACTCGTCACGTATACACAACCACTTGGCACGTATACAGAACCACTCGGCACGTATACACAACCACTCTGTACATATACACAACCACTCGGCACGTATACACAACCACTCGGCACGTCTACACAATCATCGTTATCATCATCATCATCATCATTATTATTGTTATTATAATTATTATTATTATTATATTTATGATTTTTTTTTATAAATTTTCACTGATACCACTTTTTAAAATTGAATCAAACCTATGTGGTAAAAATTACATATATATCACAATTTAAGGTCAACACAACCCTCGTATATCACTTTATAAAATAATGGCATAATCATTTATTTAAGCGACCTAAACTTTAGATGGACATTGACTATCCTTCAGATGTGGAAGCTTAACAAAGTACAATAAAGCATTCACAACTGCTGCCAAGGAATCTAAGAAATCAATTACTCATACACCGGAACTTGTGTTGTCATTGGGAAAATGTCATACTGAAGACAATTTTTTCACGGTGCCCAAATATATTCATAGGTAAATATTAGCGATAGAAAGTAAGGCAGAGATGTGTGGCCACACTGAAATGACATGACAATGCCTAGAAAAATTAACTACGATAATCGGCTATACATCAGAGGGTTTTTGATTGATTGATTTTTGTTTAACGTCACACCCCGAATATTTCACGTATATAGTGACGGCATCTGCCTGATGCGGGGCATACAGATTTTGACTTTTGCAACGGACCCAACCGAAGAAGTGAGGGATCTTTCACGTGCCATGCATACAACAACACAGGGCCTCGGTTTTTACTGTCTCATCCGAAAGACAGGACACCGGCATGACCAGAGCGGACTCGAACCGCGGCCTACCGATCAGGAGGCGAGCACGATACCACTGGGCCACACCGGCTTTATATCATAGGGAGAGGGTCGTCAAAATGTATAGAATATCAAGGAAAAAGACGCACTGTCGAAAGTTGTCAGAGATTTGTGTAAAAGCTTATTGCACAAGTTAGTTGTGGATCACATTTTTCGTGAATTAGAATCATGCACACTGAAGTAAGCATATATTGAATCAAAGTTTATGCGAGTAAAATAAATCGGATGATGTATAGCAATCTTATTAAAACGTGACTTGTACTTCGCTCCTCTACGATACTCCCCATGTACATGGAGATTATCGTAGAGGAGCGAAGTACAAGTCACGTTTTTAAAATAAGATAGGATGTATAGAGTTCTTTGTCCAAAAAGTTTGTAAAATCCTCGAAGTTTGTATAAGAAGGTTGACATCACGGTGTGTCATATATTTTACAAAGCTATTGAACAATATGATACTCTCAAGTTCTCTACCTATGATCACCACAAAGGTATGGTCGGGTAGTATGAAGTCCTCATTTCCTGAATGATAAATGATATTCTGGAACACGATCATGTGCAGCGACGTCCTTTTACCGATCCTAAAAATTACTTTTATGTCTTACGACGGCTGTAGCATGCTAGCAGGAGACGCTCACTCTTCCGGACACCTGGTCTTATCCCATTTGGGATTCGTAATTGGTCTGGCTGAAACAAAGACCATCGAACTTGCATTGTTTTACTGGTCTTTGAATATGGATCAAATAGCGCTACTCTCTCCAATTGATGTTAGAATTACTACCAAGACTATACATTCTAGTAGCTAGAGTTATCATGCTTTCAAATTTTATCTTGAATACATTGTTTCAGTTATTTTCCTTTTATCACAAATTTTGAAACATAAGTTGCTTTTTTATCATGATTAATGATCGTTTTAGGTCACTGCACGATTATTTTACGTATGTGGTGACGGCATCTGTCTCATGCATTGCTTAGAAATTTGTACTTTTACAACGAACCATAAGAAGCAGTGAGGGATCTTTTACGTGCCACGTCTACCGTAACACGGGACCTCGGTTCTTACTTTCTCATCCGAAAGACAGGACACCGGTGCTCCACAGCGGGAGTCGAACCCGGGACCTTAAGGTCACTAGCCGAGCACCCCAACCACTGAGCCACATCGTCTTCTTTTTATCAACTATTTTAGCAAGTATTTGAAACTAATCATAACATATCTTAAAAACAAGTTTTATATACGCTTCTTAGTCAGACAAATGTGGTCGGAACAAAATCTTTGGCATTTCAAAATTTTAGTCCGACATGCTACATTTTTTTTATTTGAAACAAAAGTGTAAAAGTGCTCAGTGAAATATAATGTCAAGGGTAAACATAATCTAACAGTGTTTTATTCAGCTGTGTTAAAAACAAAGGGACAATACTGAGCTTCAGCAGCTGCACAAAGATATTATTCAACCTTGAAAATCTATATGAGCTTGTGTAATTCAGAATTAATACTGCACAATAAGGAAAAGATCTTTCCTTTCATGATCTGCTGATACATGAGGCATGTTACGTCCGGAAGTCACGCTGAGTCTTTCAGTGAAAACAGTATCAGACTTTAAGTGCAAAATCTCAATTTCCCGGGTTTCCGGGAAATATTGACTTAATTTTAAAATTCATAGTGATTGTGTTCTTGAACAAAATTGGTATTTGTGATATGCTTCTCTTTGACACATTCGTCAATACAGAGTTTGTAGTAGGAGTATTGTTACTACATTAACTTGAGATATGTTATGATAAATCAAATGTGAAATGAATGATATTCGTCACATGTCCAACTCCACTAGGCAGAGCATCAGTCTTGTGATATACATTTAATGCAAAACTTAATGGATTCAAATCATGGTTTTCAATCAAATGAGAAATCAGCTCAATGGAAAACTTTTAGATAGGAATTCATTCCTGTTGTAAAAACCAAATATAAAGATTTAATAAAGAATGTTGTTACTTAAAAGTTTTGAAGAATCACTAAATAAAATCACCATTACCAACTATAGACGATTGGAGGATGAGAATTGAATCAGTGAGTTAGATTTGATCCATATTGTTTTGAATCAGTAAGTTAGATTTGATCCATATTGTTTCGAGTGTCACAGTCACATGACACAAGTTACTTTTTACATTCATGTCACACTTATGCCCTTTGCAGTGAAAAAATTCCCCGCGGAGGGTTGACTTAAATGTTATTTCTAATGCTGTATGAGTGTGACACTATTTATACAGTAGTTCTTCAAATTTAGTCATGAAATTCAAAGGAATTATATTATCAATTTTTAAGTATTGAAATGTATTTATTCTTAACATTTAAATGAATGCCTTCGAATGCTTAATTACCGATGCACTGATGACATCACGGGTCTATATAGCCATGGATAACGAATAGTGAATGAAGTTACCGAAATTCAGGAATGTAATTCTCTCTTAAATTCTACGTAAAACCTCCCACCATTTTTAAACCCAACTCTGCTTAGAACTAATCTCTTCTAATTCTGTTATGAAATTAATGACTTAGTACATTGTATTAGGTTTATATTTGAACTTAAAAGATATAACAGTACGGTAGAATTTAATGTACGCACTAGGTTATTAAAATGTGAATGAGATAAAGTTTTATATTAACGATTGGGAAATCTTTTAAGTACGTAATACTCCATAACTTTGTGGGCAGCATACAGCAGGAAATTCATCTGACATAACAGATATATGTACCGAGTAGTGTATGAGTCTACTTACGGTCCTTAAATAAGATGTGATCTAGCCGAGACAATTATATTGAGCATGCATCAAAAGGATACTTGTATTGTTTATAGATTTGTAATCCACACTCATGTATAGCAAGACTATAATATTTACCAAGTTATATAATGTCGAATGTCTGTACTCGTGAAACTGTGTCAAATTCATTAAAAGGTGATATTTAAAGTACATTTACTTTAGATTATTGTCGGAAGACACGTGTGGTAAGTCTGCTACGATAAAGAAATAGCGGATATTGTAAATTATTATTTGTATATGAATACAAAAAGATAGTATCTTATACAAATCAGGCAAAAAGATACCCCTTCCCCTCCAAACTATACGAAACCGTCCGGTCATCAAATAGATAAATTAAACAAACTACCCCAAAACAGAAATCCAAAATGCCTGCATCCTTATTAGTAAGATTGAACCAAGAAGAAAAGATACATAGAAACACGTATTACCGATAGATGACAAGAGCCAGGCGCCCGAAAATAGAAAGCGTATGCTGCTCAAAATTCTACATGTGTAGTATCTGATTTTACAGTTAATGTAAGGCATAAAACTGGAGGAATAAATAACTTACATCTAAAACGGATATACCTGTGTACTATAGACATCGAATCAAAGCCCCAAACTAGTATAACTGATATTATGACAAACTCATTATAGGCCAAATCCATTGTCAAGAAAGGAAAGTAGACACCTGATTTAGCCAGATTACTTTATTGAATATCAATCAGAAGGCATGCAAAAACAAGCAATGGAATTAAAATATGTGCAAAGAAATAAATGGAACGATGTTCGTGGAGATACGATTTCATGTAGGTTGTAAAGACCTTTATAAAGGAGATGGATGGAACAATGTTCGTGGAGATACGATTTAATATGGATAGCAGATCCTTTATAACAGACGAACATTAAGTATGTGATTTCCGTATATATACAAGTCGATAATATAAATTTCAAAATGAAATAATTTCAAAGTTTTTCAGTTTATTCATACAGAGTACGAAAATTACAATAAAAATCTCCTAAATAACAGCGACAGTATAGTGTCTAATATGAGAGCGAACATAGATCCCTATAATAATAATAATAATAATAATAATAATAATAATAATAATTATTATTATTATTATTATTATTATTATTATTATTATTATTATTATTATTATTATTATTATTATTATTTTTAGTAGTAGTAGTAGTAGTATCACAGACGGGTTTACTTACGTTGATGTCTTTTTGATGGCAACATATTATTCTATATTTTTTTCGTGTGTAATAAATTTTTATGAACTCTCTCCTGTTGATCCTTGTTCTCTATATGAAAGATTATTTATGAATTTTTAAATGTGTCTTTTGATTGTGCTGCGTTTGCGGTGAGTTGGAAGATGGGCGCCCGTAAACCGATTAACCACACCAATTGAGTGACGTTTGTTACTTCATCTGACCGTCCTAAGTCGGTATCGTAAGCGCAGCACAATCGAATATTTTCAGTTCATCGTTCAGTGTATATTATGCTGTTAACATTTTTTTTTGTGTGCAGGTTCTTGGTGATTTGTGTCATACAGCTTTATCAGATGTCTTCTGTTTTCTCTCATTATTATTATTATCATTATTATCATTATTATTATTAGTAGTAGTAGTAGTAGTAGTAGTATTAGTAGTAGTAGTAGTATTTAGGAGGCGGTGCACGCTTTATAATCCGCGAAGCGAATAGATTGCATAGGTTATATATATTATGTTTAATTAATCTAGTCTACTTTTATACAACTAATGATAAGATAATGGGTATTGCAAAAATCATGAATCCGAGGTGCAAACAAAATCACAAAAATCATGAATCCGAGGTGCAAACAAAATCACAAAAATCATGAATCCGAGGTGCAAACAAAATCACAAAAATCATGAAACAGAGAGCATACACAGATTCAATAATCCGAATCCAGGGCGATTACAAAATATCAAATCATGAATCAGAGGTGCGAACCAAATCACAAGCATCATGGATCAGAGGTGCGAACACAATCATAAAAATATTCCTAAAACCGAGGGCAATACAAAACTCACGAATCCGGATATTCACAAACACAAATTTATGACATATCCCCGGTACAAAAGTACAAAAAATTTATGGTAAATTAAATGGAATACAAACTAAATAACATTTACTGATAAGCATCAGTGAAGCCCCAAGGAAACAGTTAAATCAGGTGTCCGGAAAAATAAACATCTCTTATTTCTAGTCATACCTCTCAAGTTAAGTCCATTAGAAAGTGTCAAATCAATCTGAAAGTCGTTTTGCTTCCTAATAAAGTTATTTTTATTTGAACTCCCTTTGCTTCTGTGCTGACCCGAAAGATATGAAGTACTTCAATATAATGTGTGCAAGTTATTCTAAAATCGAAAGTATCTCCCTTATGCATGGCTCTGTCCTTAAATCGGTTCTTCGGCTCCTTATTTTCAGTCAATTTGGTGATGTTGGCTCTGTATATACCTTTGCTGTGTATATACCTCTGGAAAGTTCTAAAAATTCCTCTTCTGAATTTTGGGGGTTTTTTTTCACAAATTGAAAATTATCTAATTAATCTATCCAATGATTTTAAGTATGTCTGCCTTATTGGTAACTTCAATGCTTGATCTGCTAACATGAGTGATTTTAAAGAGGTAACTGAAGATGATAATTCTGAAGGCGGTGAAATGATCCCAAATTATATGTATTTACTTGAAAAAATGAGAATACGCAAAGACCGTACATCCTGTGATACTGTAGTTAATAATTATGGTCGTTACTTATAGATTTGTGTAAATATAATAATTTGTTTATATTGAATGGTAGAGTAGGTGTCGATAGAAACGTTGGAAATTTCGCATGTAAAAACACAAGTGTCATTGATTATTGTTTATCTAGGGTTGATTTTTACCTCTGATATCTGATTTTTGTATTTTACCCTATGCATGTATATTGTTGTCCTGAAATGTGAAAAGAGCACCAATGATACAGTTCATATTAATGTAAATAATAGACACGGTACAGAGATTGCATGTAAATGGAATGATGATAAAAAGGTGATTATTGTCAAGGTATTGCTGATATTAAGTTAGATAATATTAAAAAGTAAAGTTGAGAAGTTATTATGAGTTAAACTGAAGATGTGAATAATCATTTTATTCTCGAGGTCACTGAAGATATATCCAGACTGTTTATTTATATTTGATTTTATAAAGATGTATTAGGTACAAGATTTGACAACGCTAATTCTGTTAAAGCATGTAAATATCTAAAAAAAATCCTAAACATTATAAACCAATAACGCATCATCTATGTTGGAAAATTATTTACTTCTATATTAAACCAAAGGCTGACTACCCATGCAGACGCTGCAGAAATCCCTCTGGAAAATCAGGCGGGTTTCAGAAAAAAAAAATACTCGACTGTGGATTATATTTTGTTTTTGTATAAACTTATTGAATTGTTCAAGTACAGACGGGAAAAAAACTTTATTGTGCATTCAATCATTTTGAAAAAAGCATTTGATTCTGTTTTGGAGATGATGGAATAAAATGTGAATAACTCAGTTCATAGAAAATGTTTTAATGTAATTGTAAATATGTATAATGGAATTAGGGAAAGAAATAAGGCAAATAATGTGTTTTTGGAACATTTTACATGTTCTGAAAGTGTAATGGGTGACAACCTCTCTCCTATTTTATTTTCAATCTTCCTCAATGACCTCGAAATGTTTTTATCCACATACGGAGCAAAAGGTTTAGAAACAGTTTCAAATATATATATGAAAATGATTTTAACATGTACTTTAACTTGTTACGTATATATAAACATTTATTTACGTGCTTTTCCGACATCGGAATTTCAGTCAGGCAGCATTTTTTTGCCTTATATGGGAAAATTTGACTTCTTGTTCTTGTCCCCTTCGTGCGTGTATATTTATGTATTTACCTCCTCGACTTGAAAGAATGTTGCAGGACTTTTGCGACGGGTGTTTCATGCAACCAGGGGACGCTTACTCATCCCTGGCACCTGGTCTCACCTCGATTTTATTCGCATTTGTCTGAATATGACACTATACACGTTTTATTGATTGATTGATTATTGTTTTACGTCACACCACGAATATTTCACGTATATGGTGACGGCATCTGCCTGATGCGGAGCATACAAATTTTGACCTTTGCAACGGACCCACCCGAAGCAGTGAGGGATCTTTAACGTGCCATGCATACCACGACACGGGGCCTCGGTTTTTACTGTCTCATCCGAAAGACATGACACCGGCATGACCAGAGCGGGACTCGAACCCCGGCCTCCCGATCAGGAGTCCGACGCGATACCACTAGGCCACGCCGGCTTCACTATACACGATATTGTCCTTTCATTCCATGGACTATTAGGTATGATTTACCCTCTGGCACGTCTTCGTTTTTACTTGTACTTGTATATGCTGATGATATGGTCCTTTTGTCTAAATCTAAAGACGACTTACAAGATCAATTAAATGTATTTCAAGAGTACTGCTCATTTTGACATTTAAAGGTCAATAACGGGAAGACAAAAGTTATGGTATTTGGCAGGGTGAAACAACCTAAAAATCTTAAGTTTGAATATGGCGGTTCAGAAATTGAAATTGTCGATAGGAGTGTTGTTTCGAGAACTAGAGCATTCCCTACTCATGTTAAATATTCATATGACAAAGCTATGAAAGCTATGCACAGTGTAATATCTAAATGTAAAAACCATAATTTGCCACTGCCAATTATATATATACGATGAAATTGGTAACCTATACTATTGTACAGCTGTGAAAAAATGGGGCTTTTCAAACACTGATATTGTAGAGAAATTACATTTAAAATTTGGCAAATATATTTTGAGTCTGAATAATTCTACTACTAATTACATGAAAAAAACCTAGCGTGAATGTCCACTGTAGCACATTGTTGTTAGTGCCATAGTCATGTGATACCAATTACTTTCGTATTTTACACAACTCTTATTATAAGTTAAACACACGGAACAAGAGTTCTACTTCGTATCCGGATATCAATTATCTTCCAACATAAATGGATTCCTGAGCATCTTACTTTACGATAAATTAGACTGTTTCATTTTCAGCAAAACAAACTTTCAAAATTTTATGAGTTAAAATATTCCATCATCGCCTGTCTATGGTTTATTCATATCTTAGTCAGTTCAAATTACAATAATTTTGCTCTGAGGGCAAAATTACATAAATTGCTCAGCCTTGAATATGTAAGTGGCGATTAGCAATGTCTTTAAGGAATTTCTAGAGTCGATTCCAGGTTCTTATACAAAATGACATTTCATTATCTAGATCATTAAATGATACTCTGTATGAAGACCTATTTCGACAATTTTTAATACCAAATTTGATGCCTTCTATACCCGATTCGACGATGCTTACAGTATAAGTACAGGTGTTTTCTATTTGTTTTTTTTTTTACTTTTTGCTGATTTAATATTTAATTATTTAAATTTTTAATTTAAGGATTTAATGCCCTACGGTTTCATGAAATTTAAGCTACTAAATTGGTGTTATCCATCATTTTATCATAATCAAATACCCAAAAAATCTCAAAGGAAAAACACGTCTGACTATCAAATCATAATACAACTTCTACAAGATAGATTCGGAATGGAAGTGTATAAATAGATACAGAAATGCTATGGATAAACAATGGACCTCTTTGGATATTTCAAAGCTGATATGACTGGTTCGTATTTGAACATAAATTAATACACATATTAAATCAATCGTTAGTTTTATTTCATTGACCAATTCCTCCATACATTTATTAAGTTGCTAACAATTCATTCTGTGTCAGTCTCCCAAAATCTAGTCAATGCATTTTATATTGTACTTTCTTGAAACTAGCATTGATATGTAGGTTCGCGGAGTTCGTAAGAAAATGACACAAATATGACAACAGCGATGGCAACTATGCATATCTTGCTTTACTGTTCGACAATATTAATGATTTTTCACTGTATGAATATGCAGTCCAGTGGATTGGTTATATTCGAACACATATACGTGTTTAAGCACTACTACATCGTAAATAATGATAAAATAAAGACTTGGTCCTGCCTCTATCGCAATTGAAAAACTTAGTTACCCGTTATTCTCTGCTCTCTGCTATACTTTGGATAATGTAATTTATGTATTAAACTATAAAGTATGCGAGAGAGCAGGATATATTCATCAAGCATGAAGATATACACCTTGGACTTGGGAAAGTGTAAGTATTAAACATTATATTAATTATGGTTAATGTTGAAGTCTTAAAGTCATATTTACATTCCTTTTTACAGAGTTATAGCACACTTTTAGTGTGATTTGTGATGTACATATTTACTGTATTGCCTCTTGTCTTCTCAAATAATCAAATGTAATGAAAATAGAATGCATTTATGATATCTTGCTGACAGATGTCAACTTGTCATTGAGTAATTCAATTTGTTTGAGGATTTAGCCATTCCTATAGATATACACTACAACTGTTACACACACACACATATACACACAGACACACCCACACCCAAATCAATCATCTTTGGACTTGCAATTTGTATCCAGCAGAATCTCTCCTTCTGATATCTACGTACTGAAGTGAGCCAACCAATTTAAATACATGTATACTAAAACGCCTTCAAGATCGCTCGCATGACCACCGAAATTATTGCAATGACCGTAAGTCTCCAACAATACCATTCTACGGACGGTACGTCATTTTTATGACCTTAACAGTAAAGAAATAAAGATTAAGTATTGAAATTCTCTTACTAAATTTAAATCGCAAAGAAAACAATCATTCCTACGAAGCAAACACAAAAATATGAGCAATATACTCTGCCGATGTCTGGGAATGGAACATGCCTTCTCTCATTATACGGTCAGTTCTTTCTGTGTATCTGTATTAATAATAATATTAATAATAATAATAATAATAATAATAATAATAATAATAATAATAATAATAAATTTAAAAGGGAGATCAGCATACATTGATTATCCATTTAGCAAAATTAATACGATGATTTATAACGATTTAAAAATATTTATTTCAAATAAACTAAATGAGACAATTTGAAACGAGGATATATCGAGTTCGACTACATATCAACACATTATGGATAACACTTGACAACGACACGTCATTACATATACCATTCACAATTCTCTATTACACTCTATTATCTTTCCATCACTGCAAATAATCCACACAATTTACAAAATTGATGAATGCACCAGCGATATCCCGACACCAACCAGACAAGGATTGGTTCGCTTCAGACATATGCAATACTCGACACTAGTAAGAATTCACACAACGAATGTGGACTTCATAGATAATACGTATCGAATCTTCCTTTTATGTTCTACGTTCTTAATGATTTTTTCCCCGTTATCATTGCATAATCACATTTCCATCTCACGGAGCAATATTAGAATTAGAATCCCAATAAAAATGTTAGAGGTGCATCAGTGCATCATATATATATATACAAAATGTATGTAAATATATTAACTTTGTTAGTTCATTATAGTGGTCCCCTAACGTTCTAATGTGATTCAATCCAAAATCAAAGTAACAAATAAACAAACACCCTCCATCCACCCCCTCCCTAAAAACCACTAGAGACCAAAACAAAACCAAACAAATATACAAACAAAAACCAAACAACTCAATACACACATAATATGCCCGAAACACATAATTCATATATTATGAAATGATGATTTTTTACCTATTCTTTTTATGTATCTACGAGTTTTATACAGTTGACAACAACTTTTGGATGAAACAAGGACATTGTGTTGAACATTATATTTATGGCGGCGATCGCAGTAAAACAAAACCTTGTAATAAATATGGCCTAAAGGACATCATTAAATGATGTACAAATCGGTAAGAATCAATACAAGTATACGGAGAACAAAATTGCTGCTTCAATATTTAAAACCAATGTACAAAAGAGATGACAGAAGGAATCTGACTAATATGTATGACACAAATAAGTAAGAGCATGCAAATAAGACAATATATTGTCAAAGTAAAACAGAAAACGACGTTACAAAAATATTCGATTGTGCTGCGTTTACGATACCGAATTAGGACGGTCAATTGAAGTAACAAATGTCAGTCAATTGGTGTGGTTAGCCGGTTAACAGGCGCCCACCTTCATACTGACTGCAAAGGCAACACACATTTAAAATTTATAAATAATCCTCCATATAGAGAACAAGGATCCACAAGAAGAGAGGTCATATAAATTTTATTATACACAAAACGTTTATAAAATAAAATATTACTATCAAAAATATGTAAGGCGACATCAAAGTAAGTAAATCGTGCTCTGCCCGTCTGTAAGCGAGCTCAGATACTTGATTAATAGGAGTCCCGACTAACAGTCAGAGGAGACAAGGATCAGGACCGGGTCTCCGCTGAAAAGGTTTGGACAAGGCCCGTTATAGATCCCCACCGCCCTGTTAGTCAGCGTGCAACGCTCGATCAAAAGTCTGCATTGGGCTGTAGAGGGACCTAATACAAGAACTATGGCCTTAGCGATGATCTCGGGGTCATACTGTCGGTGTCGAACGTATTTTATAATTTTAGAACACGCCGATATGAAATCATCGGAACCTTTGACCCTCCTTAGTCTGTACAATAGATCATCGAAGAAATTCGCATGAGAAATTCCGCTGGATGCTTATTGTTGAAAAGTCAAATTTCCGAATTTACATAAAATGTCTAAATAGGATCTGTAAAATTTACCAAATGATTTTTGATATCTATAACCATGAGTAAGAAGTTTAAAAGTAATATGCGAATTTTTTTCGTGAAAATCCAAAACGTTAGTGAACCGAACCAACTGACTAATATAAATACCATATGATGGGAGTCTTGGGATATCACCACCTAGATATGGGAAATTTTCAATAGGAAATTGGCTTTGTTTATTTGAAGTTTAGATGGATAAAAGTTAGTAATAAAGTTTTCAAACTCACGGTTATCGATATCTAAAATATCATCAAGATATCTAGAGGTGTCATTGAACTTATCAATAAGGTCAAAACGTTTAGAGGTTTGAATAGAATGCATAAAGTCTCTCTCATAACAGTATAAAATAAATCTGCTATAAGGGGAGCGCAGTTAGTGCCAATAGGAATCCCAATAATATGTTGATAAGTCCTGCCATTTAATTGTACAAAAATACCATCCATCAAAAATGTGATGGCATAACACAACTCAGTACAAGTCCAAAATTGATGAAAACGTATGATGTAACTGACTTACAGAGGTATGACTTAGACACTGTGTTGAAACACCAGCGTATGAGAGACAAGAACTTGGTTTTGATTAAGTCATGAGGTAGAGGGGTATATAGTGTCGAAAAATCAAACGTAGAAACGTTATTTGTTTATACTAACATGTACCTATTCAATATTCAATATGACAAATTTGCCCGGATAATGAGTAAGATGTGACATATAATTAGTATATAACACATATCTGTGAACCAACTATAGCTCACCTAACTACCACCTATTTAAATACATACACACACACACACACACAAATATATATATATATATATATAAATAAACAAATATATATATATATATATATATATATATATATATATATATATATATATATATATATATATATATATATATATATATATATATATATTACTGTAATACCTATTCATAGTATTCTGACATTGCTGTCTGGATCATCATAATAGCATTACCAGTTATATTTAACGGACTTTAATTCTGTTGTGTATAGTAATTTCGTTCAAACATTCTACAGAAATAATAAAATCAAAATTGGAACACATTAGAAACATACATAGGTCAAACAATATTGTGTTAAAGGAAGCACATCATTTAAGTCCATGTTACATTTTATTACTTGAATTAGCGTAGTTTGAAAATTCATTACATCAATAAAAAGATGAATATCACAATATGTGTCCTGATAATAGAATGTAATGATATATGTTCGTTTGTTAATTGTTTTTCGGTATATGAAGACAACGTCATCTTTATGATGGTATCCAGTGACCTTTTCTATCACTTTTGTCACGACCACGAGATATGGCAGTATGTATCGACCAAAATCAAAGGTGGGGGAGATGCCATTCATGTACGGGTATTTTTTTTTATAATTGGTAGTGATATCTTGAGCCAGACGGGGCACGCCGTGTTATCCGCGAAGTGTGACGTCTGTAAATCTCGGTATAGACGATATCTTACCCTATTTATAATTATGCTGAATACTTGTCATTTTATGGGAAAAAGACTTGATATTGGTCCTTTCGTTTATCTAAGCTAAAACAAAGCATAATCACATGTATCGCATATTTTCCATAACTAAGATACAACAAATTTCTTTATGTAATTGATTTTGTGTTTGGAGTAATAGCAAAGAAGTTTATCATAATATACTCAATGATATAAAGGCTCACTCCATTTGTTCCATTCCCGGATAGGTTGTTATCATTGTCACAGTCTAATTGCCTATCCGAAGGACGAGATGGACAGACGTTTGCATCTCATTCTAACTATTGTTAGCATGTATAATGGAATAAAGTCCAATATTGTATTAAATGGAAAGCCTATTTTCAGTGTAATATCGGGATTTGTCAAGGCTAAAATCTGTCGTGTCTTATATTCGCTTTATTTCGAAAAGATCTAGAGAATTTCCTTTCTCAAACTAATATGCATGGCTTAAAATCATTAACAGAGAAGTTAGAAAACGATTTCATTATTTACATTAGACTCTTTGTATTACTTTATGCAGATGATACGATTTTGTTAGCAGAATTCCCTAATGATATACAAAAACAGTTCAACATATTTAGCAACTATTGTCGCATTAGTATTTCAAAGGTCTATGTAAACAAAACAAAAAGATTGTGATCTTTGAAATTGGAGACAACTGCAAAATTTTTATTACAATGGTAAACAGAAGAAAATGATATATGAATTCAAATATCTTGGAATTCTATTTTTAAAAAAATGTTTCCTTTAAACAAAATGTAAAAAAATCTATACTGTGAAATCATTATATTACGTGGGGGCTCAATTTTCATGGTTTTCGTGGATAGCCTCATCCACGAATTTACATCCCCAACGAATAATTGTACATAAAGCAAAAAATTGGCACAACTTTTAATGACAAAACAAGCATGCATATTTTACAGGCGATTGACGTATAAACACCTTCCAATAAGAACGTGGGCACATACGTTAATTGCTTTTAATTGCAATGTTTGTCAACACTGTTTTTACAACTGTTTGTCACAAGCCAACCTTGTGAAACCCGCTTTTAATTAGGTCAGATTTCAGCGACATCTTGGCGTGAGTGGCAATAAGCCAGTTGGCATGGAGGGGCTTTAAGATGGATGTTTTAAGATCGACGTTAACGTAATCTTCGCCACTTTCGGACTTTTCAAGCCCTTCAACTACCTGGACTGAATACCATTCGTGAAAGTTTGATTTCACTAACTCTTTATAGTCGTAGTTTACTGCGACGTCAAGAGGCTACAATTTATCGCTGCAGGCAGCCGGTATGAACAGTGGCTGGATATTGTGTTTTGAGAATTTTTCTTTCAAAGATTCCGTTCGATGTGCGGCATCCACGAAATTACGTCCCCACGAAAATACTGAATCTCACGAATCCACGAAAATTGGCCCCCCGAAAATAAATGATTTCACAGTATTATAAATCAATCGGAGCAATAAATGGTGTTTTGTCAAAATGTTAAAGTCACAATCTACGTATTGACTTCATCTGATATGTTTGATAGAATATTTAAAACAGTTCTATCGTATGGATATGAGATTTGAGGTTTACAAATACTATTGCAGCTTGGAGCTGGGGCAGCTGCTGCAACAAGTAATAAGAATATAATAAAAACAATACACAACTGACAATAATATTTACCAATACAAATTCACGTCTGAGTAGTTTCAAGTCTAGCGCTGGGAAGAACAAATCTCGTTGGGTCACGTGAGAGCTCTCAGGGAAGTACTTCCAGAGTCGCGGATATGCCTATTTTACTGAATGCCAGATCCGGTATTTACACAGACTACAACACCCCTCCCTGTTTTATTTTGGAATCTCATCTACCTGAAAATGCCGACCTAGCTGATAAATCAACCAAGCCAACAAAAATATATGGTTAGTGCATGGTTAATTATAATCAGACCCAGACAATAAAATATGCTCGAATCAATACATTGATAAAAATTCATCTGACATGAACAATCAGGGTATGTCCAATTCAGTAGTGGATCCACCATGCCATTGATCTTTATGGTATATATAACTCCTGTCCATTTTTGAGAGTCACTACCAAGAGTTGGGGTACAGGAATATCCAGTAGCAACCAGGCTAGCAACATCTCCAATGAAGTTTGGGGTGTTGATTCCTACTCCTCCTGGGGGCATATAAGGTGAATCGGTCTCCAAAAGTATACGCTCCATTGGAATAGACTAGAGTACCTGGATTTGGTCCTTATGGAATCCCTGAATTCCTGAATAAGCATTAGGGAACTTCCCCCTCAATTCCTGGACCATATCACTGTCACCGGTGAAGCAATGGATGTGCAACTTCTAGCTAGGACTGCAGGGTCTTACAATGATATTCTGCGCTTTGGCATGCACATCTGATCCATTTCTGTCACCAGAAACACCACAAAGATGCAGGATTATGGGTTTATCAGGTCTGACTAAGGCTGATACCTTACGTAGCGTTTCGTCCTGCTTCTTCCATGACTTAAATGGCACGGTTCTGTCAAGTCCGATTTCGTATATGGCAGCCGCTCCAGAATTCTTGACAAGCTGCTGAAGGATCAGGTACCGATCCGTGGTCAGCTCATCAATATGCTTAGGGTGTACGCTTAAAGCAGTCTTACAATTTCCCTCGCAAACTATGTTCTAAAGGTACGACATTGGTTCACTATAGACAATCACACTCCTAGCAAGCTGGACTTTGAGGTTTGGCTGTCTAGTACTTGTGGCATTCAGCATTTCCTCCATGGTTAAGTCGTGGAATCCACCAGTTCTATCCAGGAGGAAATGGCTGTCATAGGCTTTTAAATTATCTTCTTCGGTGTTGTTGACATCACTGGAGGCATCGCTGCACTTATCCATAACAATAAACTCCTCAAGATTCTCCTCTTCTGGCTCCTCATGTATAATAAAGAGAGATCGCTCTGAGGGCAACCTACAGTTCAAACACCATTGACACTGATGGGGAATTGACTGGCCGAATAATAAATGACTGTGGCTCCTTCCAACCCAGGGCGCGGCACAGGGCACGAATCTCAACCTGGTTTTCAGGCTTCAGCTGACTATCCTCAGATATGCGTTGGGAGTCATTTTACACAGATTTGACACCTTCTATACTAGAAGGTTACCTGCTTCGACTTCTCTATATATAAATACATATGGAATTTACACGATCTGACTCTTTCTACTGGGTATATGTGACGGGTGTTGCTAGCAAGCAGGAGATGCTCACTCTCCCCGGGCACCTGATCTCACTCCATCACAGGGGTTCACATATGCTCTTCAAGTAGACATATTTTGTTATTTTCCATTTGTTTTTCATTTTCACTGATTTTGTATGTCCTCTGGTTTTATGATTTTTGGACTTGTGGTTTGGATTTATCCATCATCTTTACATTACTACCCGCTTGGCATCCTCCATACTCGCATTTGGTCCAACGCTAGCCCATATGAGTGAGTGCAGCAAGTCCAATTGTTTATGGTACGTCTCGCACATAGTATATGTGCCTCCTTAAGTTCTTGTCTGTAGAAGGACAATCTGGAAAAGGGCACGTACTCTTCCTGGTGGTTGGGGTCACATTAGATTGAGGCACCGACACAGTCAACTTCATCCCTTTGGAGTTAGGTTCTTCCTCTAGCTCCACTCTCCACTCACAGGCATAATCTTCACTTCAGGGACACTTGCAAGGTCTGGCTTAGGCTTTGTTATAGTGGCGCTAGCTGATTCATTATCGGTCCTGCTCTTGTAGGCCATTGATGTGAACACCATCGTCCTGATAGGGGTATCGGGAAATGCCATGATAGATTTCCGACCATCGAATGGGGCAGCAGACAACCTAACATCACTGGCTTGTGATACTTGGCTAACGACTGATACTTCGGCCAAACAATCTATCGTCTCCATGGCATACTTAGAATCCTCCTCCAGGTCTAATCTGTCATATCCCTCGTCAAGGCAGATAGGTACATCTAGAGCCTCGGAAGACTGTCCAGCCAATGTAACTAAACACCCCACCAAGCCCTTTCAGACCCATCCTCTGAAAACTCTCCATTGACTTCTTGGAATCAACAGCATTCTCCCTCACTACAGAGATAGTCGGGTCATTCGGTAGGAAAATATCACGACACATCCTTGCAGATTCTGGCTCCCTGAGATGGAAACTGCGAACTTTTTCTTAGTGGTCAGTTTTCTACCAGTAAGGGAAGGGAGATACTGGTCAATCCAAGTATCTGGGCAAATTCACTGAGCTTCCAGCCTAACTTCATCAATCCATCTTTTGTCCTCAAGCATCACAGCCAAAGCATACTGGTTCTGTAGTCCTCTACACACCTCACTTTGTGGAATGCCTAGGATCCCAAGGTCCAACACAAGTCCTTTGAGATTCAGGAGCTTTTTTTCCCTCACACATCCGTTTGAGAAATTCCGTGAATGGCTCGGACGAACCTCGCTCCTTCCCACTAGTGGTATAAGTCCTTGAAGGAACTTGTCTTCTCCTTTCTTGTCTCCAAGTTCTTGTTGTCATGATGATGGATAACTCTAATCTAAAAAAATACAAAAAATACAAATTAGTTATCACAATCGCAATTTGGGCACAGATAAATATCTATAACCTTTGCATCGTCCTTGTTTATGTTTACACAAGGCCCATAAAACAATTGTTTACATTCATCACACTGAATCATTTTTGTTTTTTTTTATCTGCCAAGCTTCCTACCTTAAATAGATCATCATTCAGTTCTTTTCTAAGACTTTCTAACCATGCCGGTAACATTACATCTGTACATGGTTTCATACGATTATGATTAATTGTTACCAGCTTCTTGATTTCATACACATATTCAGACATCTTCCCGGTATCAATACCCGGACCTTTCCAAATTGGACTGAGTTTTGAACATTTACCCTTAATTGCTGCTGTATCAAGGCCAACACACCATCACCAATTTCATATGCCCCGGTAAATGTTTTAGGGTCATAGTCTCTTTTCATTATCTCTTGTGATGTTTTCAGATTTGCCCTTGCAACTTCATGTACAGACTGAATCTGTCCAATCAAGTCCAGAACAAACTGATCTAAGTCCTTTTCTTCTCTTTCTGGTATAGTAAATACTAAATCTATGGGCATGTTCACTTCTGTCCCCAACATCAACATGTTTGCTGTAAACCCAGTACTTCAGTTCTTTGCTGACCTGAGTGCACTGCTATTTGAGGAAGGTACTTATTCCATATCATTGAAGACTTGCTTACAAAACAGCGTACAGCATCCATCAAGGTTCTACTTGTTCGTTGGATGATGGCCTAAAAGCAGTTGTTCTTGCCTTATGAATCTGAAACCGCTCACACAGCTGTCTAAATAAAGTACTTTCAAAATTAGTTCCCTTATCTGTCATTATTTGAAAGGGATACCCAAACCTTGCAAAGAACTCATCTTTTGCAGCCTGTGCAGTGATCTCAGCGGATTGGTTTGGCAAAGGTATACATTTTACCCATTTTGTAAACTGATCCATCATCATTAAAATGTAGGAGATACCATCTTTGGTTCGTGTTAATGGCCGTAAGAAATCTAAATGAACTCTTTCCATGGGAGCTCCAGCATAAAATGATTGCATTTCCCCTATTGCCCGGCGGTTTGCCTTTTTATTGCAGTTACAGATACAATTCAGTTTCATCCCAGAAATAATTATCAACCCATGAATTGTCTGAGTCTGATTTTACTGTTTGAACTGTTGGGTAATTCCTATCCTGGTCTAAAATTATTTCATTAACCAAAGATTTGTTACATTTTGCCAAGGGTATTGCATCATTGCAAGTTTGATGAACTTTAGTGCAATATATACTTCCACCACATGACATTTGGTCTGGTTCAATGTCAAAACGATAGTGAAGACAGGAATCAGGATCTACAATTCGGGATGAAGCATCAACATTCACATGGGTTTTTTTCTGATCAATGGCTAATAGTCATTGAATACTGGCTTAAATCCTTCAACTATCTGGCTAATTGTCCGTTGAGATTTTTTAAATTCATCAACCACTGAAGACTACTGTGGTCGGTTCTGACTTCAAAATGGCGACCAAGTAGAAAATGTCTGAAATGACGAGTGAATCTCACCACAGCGATCGCGAGAAGCTCTTTTCTGGTTGTACAGTAACGTTGTTGCTCAGGAGTTAAACTAAAACTGCAATAACCGATACATCTTTCTTCATTATTTTGTATTTGAATGAGCTTAGCTCCTATGGTAAAATCAGACCAATCAGTATCCAATATCTTAGTAGGTAGAGTAAGAACTGGAGCAATGATAAGAGCTTGCTTCATTTGTTTGAAAGACAATAGATGCCCATCGTTCCCAATGAATGGATTCTTACCAGTCATTTCATACAGTGGTGAAGATATCTTGGCAAAATCTTTGATGAAATTTCTGTAATAGTTGGCAAGTCCACAGAATCTTTCAACATCCTCGGTGCATGAGGGGACAGGCCATTTCTCCATTGTCTCTATGAAATGGGTACTCACTCTCACACCATGTCTACCGACTGTTTTACCAAGATACTCCACTTCAGTTGTAAAAAAAATAACATTTTCTTGCTTTTAGTTTGATACCTTAGTCGCGGAAACGTTTGAATACATCCCTAAGGTTACGGATGTGAGCTGTAATACTGTCTCCAAGAACCAAGACATCATATAAAAAAGCCAAAACTACAGACCAATGAAGTCCTTTTAATACTAAATTCATTACTCGGCTAAAGGTGGTTGGCACATTACAAAGTCCGAAACTCATCCTTTTAAAGGCCGTACTTTGTAAGAAACACTGTTTTACATTTATCCGAGTCCTTGACCTTGACTTGCCAGTAACCCCAGGTAGCATCTAGCTTTGAAAACCACATGTTACCTTGCAAGGAATCTAGGCATTCTTCCACTAATGGCAATGGAAATACATCGTTTTGAGTAACTTTGTTTAATACTCTGTAATCTACACATCAGCGTATGCTACCATCACGCTTTTTTATCAACACTGGTAGGGAAGCCCATTCTGACATAGATGCTTCAATCACATCTGCTGTAAACACTTCTTCTAAGTACAACTCCTCCTCCCCAGCAAATCAAACAGGTGTGCGTCTTCATCTTTGCTTTATAGGAGGGCAGTCCCCTGTGTCTATTATATGTTCAATGGCAGTAACGTTATATATGTCATATTCGAAAAGACATCAGAATACTCAATAACACTTGCTTTAAAGCCAATCAAGTTGTTGTGATGACCTGTTGTATAAATATAACAGGTACTCAGGTACATCATCTGACCTTGATTGGGATACCTGATTTACAATTTTGATTTCATTATTACTCCTTTCAGGCATAATTTCCCTAATCTCAGTGGCTATGCCTATCTCTTGATTGCGTTTTAAAACTACATGATGGTCGTTGTAGTTAATGAATGTTAAGGTTGGATTTGCATTTGAATGAAATAAGGCACAAGAAGTAATTTAACTATGAACTTCAGGTTCAATAATGCTCAAAGGAATTGGTTTATCTATATCACATGATAATTGAAGTATAGACCATGCCGGAATTACAGTATGTTTAGGAACTGTAACTCTAGCAACCTTGACCTTATCTTCAACTGCCAATCCCGATATAAATCTAAATGAATGACCTTGAATATCTAAAGTCTTGTCGGTCAAATTGACAGTAGCATTTTGCTTTTGTAAAAAGTCCAAACCAAGCAGCATGTCATTCTCTGTTGGGGCAACAGTCACTGCCACATCGAACTTCAAACAATTGTCAAATGAAATTTCAACTGAACCTAATTTGTAACCACTCATTTTCATATCTCTGCCTGCAGCGTACAAAGTAAACTCTTTTACAACAGAGGGTTGACATTCAAATGAATTATAAAGTTTATCATAAAATAATGTGACCTCTGATGCTGTATCAGTGATAGCATTTATCTGTTTGCCATGCACACACACAAACACACACACACACACACACACACACACACACACACACACACACACACACACACACACACACACAGATGCTCTAATAATTGCACTTGATTTTAACTGTAAAATATGAAGTGGTTTGTTGTCATTTGATTCTAGGCCAGTTGATTCTTGGATCGAAGTTAGGCTTCCTCCCTCGATTCCTTGCCGTTTAAAGGATTAGCAAAGGTGACCTTATTAAGTTTAGGACAGTTGCTCCTAAAATGACCTTAACTTTGGCAATAAAAGCATATATCTCCAGGGGATGGTGACCTTCTTCTCTGGGCAGGACTTGGTGAGCTTGACCTAGACCTTTGATTACTTTCTTGTAATCGTTTGTCGATATTTAATAATTGAGTCATCAAGGCTCCAAGATTATCTTCTAATTTTGATAACTTTTGACTAAGTTTATCATCTGAGTTTTGAGAAGATTTTCTCTGTATTTGACAAACCATCCCTGAATCGTATATTCTCCTTGTGGCCATGTCATTACTGGTGATCTCGATATAGTTAAAAACACTAAATTAAGAGAACTTTTACTTAAAGGTCCAAAATACAGAGAACCCAGATCATTCACATGGAGCCAAAATTTTGAGAATATTATGAACTGCTGCGAGGAATATGCCACACGATGGGCAAAAAGAGAGGAAGTACAAGTCGACACTCTTTCGGAATGGATAAAATCTATTGCAGTACTGCTGAGATCAAAAATTAAAAAATTACAAGGTTCTGTAAACACCAGATTCGAATCTATTTTTAAAGATCCTGATGTTGTCAGAGAACTTACCTTCCTCCAAGAACATTATATCATTACACTAGCAGATAAAGCATCTAATAATTATACATTTACTTGTAAGAAATATTACTTTGACAGCCTAGTGAAAGAATTAGGATTAAATTCAGCTCCAGGAAATCCTACTTATACTCTCACGAACTTTTCGGTTTCGGAAGTACTCGAGAATCATACATGTAAATCTGTCCTCAATACGTTTGGTATTGACTCAAATAAATTGAATTTAGAACTTCCATATTTGTACTGTATTCCAAAAATGCACAAAACTCCGTACAAACAACGCTTTATCGCTGGTTCTTCGAAGTGTTCCACAAAATCTGTATCGATGCTACTCACAAAAATATTATCAGAAATTAAATCTGGCCTTCATAGATATTGCGAAACAGTATATTCCAGAAGTGGAATTAATCAAATGTGGATCCTTAAAAATTCAAAAGAGTTGTTAGAACATCTAAAATCAAAAAGTTTTACTAAAATTCATTCCATCAAGTCTTTTGACTTTTCGACTCTGTACACAACGATCCCTCATCAGAAATTAAAAGACAGATTAGCGGAAATTATTCAAAATGCATTTACTAGTAAAAACGGAAGCCGCAAATTCAAATATATAGTAATAGGCCACGATAAAACTTACTTTGTTAGGGAAAATTCTGATTCCAAAAATAAATACACTGAAACAGCTGTCATTCAGATGTTGAACTTTCTTATCGATAACATTTTTGTGGTGTTTGGAGGTAAGGTTTTTCAACAAATTGTCGGCATTCCAATGGGCACTAACTGTGCTCCGCTTCTGGCTGACATATTCCTTTATTCATACGAAGCTGAGTTCATTCAGTCTTTGCTTTCGCAAGGAAAAAAACAATTGGCTCTTGGCTTCAATTTTACTTACAGATATACAGATGACTTGCTTTCAATTAATAATCCTTCATTCGCGGATTACCTTAGCATCATCTATCCAAGTGAACTGGAGGTCAAAGAGACCACAGAAACTAGTAATTCTACTTCGTATTTAGATATTATGTTGTCTTTCGACATTAATAGTCAATTGAACACCTCACTCTATGACAAACGTGACGATTTCAATTTCGCTATCACAAACTTTCCTTTCATAAGTAGCAACATTCCATCATCGCCCGCATACGGCGTATTCATATCTCAGTTAATACGTTATTCCAGAGCATGTTCAAATTACAATGACTTTGTTCTGAGGGCTAGGCGACTTTCAGTTAAGCTGCTCAACCAGGGTTATATATGTGCTAGACTAGCATCGTCACTGGGGAAGTTTTACGGTCGTTACGAGACTCTTACTACTCCATATGATATCTCGTTATCCAGACTTTTAAATGATATTCTGAGACCGATTCCGATCACTTTACACAGATTTGACACCTTCTATACTAGAAGGTTACCTACTTCGACTTCTCCATATATAGATACATATGGAATTCACACGATTTGACTCTTTCTACGGGGTATATGTGACGGGTGTTGCTAGCAAGCAGGAGATGCTCACTCTCCCCGGGCACCTGATCTCACTCCATCACAGGGGTTCACATATGCTCTTCAAGTAGACATATTTTGTTATTTTCCATTTGTTTTTCATTTTCACTGATTTTGTATGTCCTATGGTTTCATGATTTTTGGATTTGTGGTTTGGATTTATCCATCATCTTTACATTTACATCATTAGAATCAGAGCGTACCTCGTCATTCTCACACCTGACTTCTCGGCTTTCAGTTTTCGGTCTCTCATAGATTGCATTATAGTTATCTTGATAACGATTAATGCGATCTATGGCACTTACAATAGAAAGTATATTTAAATTTGCCACATATTGCCCAGCTTTACGATCCAGACAACCATGACAAATTCTCTTAATAACCTGCTTATACATGAATTCCTCAGGAAGATCCTCATAGGCCTTGGTTGCGAGTTGAAGTACACGATCTCCCCATACTTCAATTGCTTCATCAGGTCGCTGTCGCAGATTTGACTTGTGCAGTTTCTGGAATTTCTTTAACACCAAAGCGCTTGTCCATATTACTCAGTATAAGATCGTAATCAATAGCATCGTCTCGATGAGGAATAAAGGTATAATATTCACATTTTCCCCCTCGAGACAAAAAAATAGGCTATCTTTTCTTTCCTCTACTGTCCATTGCCTTAATTTGGCAAATCGGGTTAACGTTTGTTTAAATGTTACCCAATTACCTGTACCGTCGTACTTAAAGGTTTGCGGTAGAGAGTCTACTCGGTTCCTACCCAGATCAATATTGACGATTAAACTGTGGTGGCGCCAGATTGTAATTGATTTATTGGCGATTGGGTTGAGGTCGTAAGAGAGTTGGTGGGTAATTTACATTTACTGGAAGTTGAGGTGGGTTAGGTAGTTGGGGCACATAAAGATTACCCTGTTGTCCTTGGGGTGCATTAACATTACCTTGGGGATACTGTGGATGATTAGGATATCCTTGGGGTTGGTGGGCTTGATTTGCGTACCATTGAGGTTGTTGGGGTTGGTTAAGATAATCTTGAGGTTGTTGGGGTTGGTTGTAGTAATCTTAAAGTTGTTGTGGTTGGTTATGGTAACCTTGATGTTGTTGGGGTTGGTTATGGTAACCTTGATGTTTTTGTGATTGGTTTACGTAACCTTGATGTTGTTGGGGTTGGTTATGGTTACCTTGATGTTGTTGGGGTTGATTACGGTAACCTTGATGTTGTTGGGGTTGGTTATGGTAACCTTGATGTTGTTGAGGTTGGTTATGATTACCTTGATGTTGTTGGGGGTTGGTTATGGTAACCTTAATGTTGTTGGGGTTGTTTATGGTAACCTTGATGTTGTTGTGGTTGGTTATGGTAACCTTGATGTTGTTGGGGTTGGTTATGGTAACCTTGATGTTGTTATTTTTTATGGTTACCTTGATGTTGTTGTGGTTGGTTATGGTAACCGTAATTCTGTTGGGGTTGGTTATGGCAACCTTGAAGTTGTTGGGGTTTATTATGGTAACCTTGATGTTGTTGTGGTTGTTTATGGTAACCTTGATGTTGTTGGGGCTGGTTATGGCAACCTTGATGTTGTTGAGGTTGGTTATGATTACCTTGATGTTGTTGGGGGTTGGTTATGGTAACCTTAATGTTGTTGGGGTTGTTTATGGTAAACTTGATGTTGTTGTGGTTGGTTATGGTAACCTTGATGTTGTTGGGGTTGGTCATGGTAACCTTGATGTTGTTATTTTTATGGTTACCTTGATGTTGTTGTGGTTGGTTATGGTAACCTTGAAGTTGTTGGGGTTTATTATGGTAACCTTGAAGTTGTTGTGGTTGTTTATGGTAACCTTGATGTTGTTGGGGCTGGTTATGGCAACCTTGATGTTGTGGTTGGTTATGGTAATCTTGAAGTTGTTGGGGTGGTTACGGTAACCTTGATGTTGTTGTGGTTGGTAATGTATGTTTGGTACCTGTGGTTCATTACTTTGTGGTTGATTTGATATACATGGAGCATTCAAGTTATGGTTACCCTGATGTGCATTTTGGTAAAATTGAGATTGTGGAGTAGTATTAAAAACATTTTGGGTTCCCATAGTTGGTTGAGGTTGATTGGAAATGGGTTGCTGAGGTTGAACTTGGG
Source organism: Pteria penguin (assembly GCA_035048485.1). NCBI lineage: Eukaryota > Metazoa > Mollusca > Bivalvia > Pterioida > Pteriidae > Pteria > Pteria penguin. The sequence goes on along the minus strand of CM068582.1, from coordinate 54,370,483 downwards.
ATACAATTTGCACATTGGTGTCACCCATTGCAAGTTGTTGTGGAACACCTTGACTCTGATTCAGAAAAGTTTTGTTCCCTTGGGTTTTGTGGGAGTACCAGGGTCTAAATGTGTATTACTGTGTAAATTAGGGTTACCTAGGGTAGAATTAGATATATAGGGAATACCCTGAGTCTATGTCTGAGACTGACCCTGAGGTAGATAAATACCCCGAGACTTGGGAATCAAATCAATTTTTCTTGAGGTGTTTGCATGTCATTTGGATAGCCCAAGTTACCTTGAAAATTCATATTTGGAGCATACATGGACTGGTTGAAGGGAAATGGGTGTAACATTGGATTATGTCCACAATTAACATAACCAGTGGATGCATATATGATAGGTGACATTTGACCTTGACCCCAAGGCACATAAGGAATACCATTGTATGGCGGTCCTTATGCCCCGACTGGTCCAGGTTGGAAATGACTAACTGGCTGATATGAAAACCCAGGTGGTTGTTGTACTGCAGTTGTCATTACTGGTTGTATGCTCATGTTAGTATTTTGCGATAACCTAACGCTCTGCCCACTTTGTGAACTGACATACTGTGGTATAAGAGGCTGATAATAAGTTTGCCCACCATTCTGTCCACTTACTGGACTGCCAGACTGTGACGTAGTACTTGCATTTGCATATTGATATTGAGTTTTACTAGTATTATGCAGCAACTGTCCAGAATATGAACTGACAGGCTGATACATAATTCCAGTTGCATCAGAGTACACCTGCCCACCGCTCTGTACATGATTAATACCAGCAGACTGGGTTACACCTGAATTGGTGAATGATGACAAACCTTGCATTGGTGGAACATTTCCACTTGTAGTAATTTTTATATTACGTATGAATAAATGGATTAAATTTGTTATGAGGTTATAAACGAGTATGGGTTATCATATTTTTGGTATCAACGGAAAAACAGGCAGAGTCCACTACAAAGACTATTTTGCAAGGTCTTACTGACCAGTTCAGACAGAAATGGAATACTGATATTCTTAACTTATCAAGTGGAATTAAATATAGAATTTGCAAAAAAGACCTGATTTCGCAGAAATATCTGATTACGCTACCATATAAATTTTCAAACTTGTTTCGTAAATATAGGACAAATAATTAAAACCTGCCGATTAAGGTTAGCAGATGGTATAACATTTCAAGAGAAAAGAGAATTTGTGCGCTCTGACTTTGTGCAACAGCAGATGAATTCCATTATTTATTTGACTGTAAACACAATGATTTAAGTATCTACAGAATTCTTTTCTTTTCCATCAACATAGTATATTATAGTTTATTTATCAAAAGCAATACAACTTATAGATCAAATATCAATCTTATACATACATACATACATACAGTATATGTGTACACGATACAATAGTATAACTACGAATAACAATATATATGGATATATACATATATATATAGTCAACATACATGTTCATAAATAATATACTAATATGTGATAGCTAATGTTGATAAATGAAGCTTTAGTTATACAAACAATAGAAAACTGCTCTGTCAGGGGCGTAGCTAGAAATGTTCAATGTGCACGCAAAGAAACTTCTCACGAGGCGCGCGCAGCTCTGAGAGGGGGATGGGATCACCCTCTCTTGCAAGTGGGGGTTCGAGGGTCTCCCCCGAGCGAATTTTGTAAAATTCAATGCAAAGTCGTGCTTTCTGGACTACATCTTGATAACATCAAAGTTATTTTTGTCATAAGAAATGACGTTTAATATTGAAGAAAATATGTCGAACACAATAAAAGCTGAACTTGAATCTACCTCTTAACATTAAAGTCTTTTTGTTTTTGAGAAAATTGAAGATTAATGTTTTCACAGATTGATTTGACACTTACGAAATGTCATATGATATGGATGTCTTTGAGTCACATTTTAATTTTTTTGTCCCCGTGATGTGCACGCCATGGCGTGCTGGCGTATAGGCAGCTACGCCCCTGTCTGTAATATTGCCAAATTTATTTATACTATTAATAAAACAGTCAATTCTCCAGGTGTATTATATTGTATTTTTCTCTATACTTTGGACATGCATAATTAGAAATGAGAATAAATTAATTCAATTAATAAGATACTGTAAACATTTTTGATCCAATTCTCAACATTTGGCTTCACACTAAATTCGTTTATATAAAATTCAAAGAGAATTCTAAAATGCAATTATAAGTTTCAATTCCTTAATATTCTGTTTTTAGTTTTTTGTTATTTTATTATACCATATAAAAGAAAAAAGAGGAGTTACCGGCTCAGTTATGTGGCAGAAGTCACCATGGAGCTATACAATACATGAATATAAATAATATAATAGAACATTTAACATATTACAAAAATATTTGATTGTAGTGCAATTACGATACCGACTTAGGACGGTCATTTAATTTGACAAAAGCCAAACAAATGGTGTGGTTAACCGGTTTACGGGCCCACCTTCCCACTCACCGTAACAGCAGAACAATCAAAAGACGTACATTTAAAAATTTATAAATAATCCTCCATGTAAAGAACAAGGGTCAACAGGTATCGCATATTGAGAGGTCATAAAAATATAAACACGTAAGGTATTGTAAAACACATAATGGTATAAAAATATATGCGACATCAACATGATAAACCGTGCTCTACCAGTCTGAAAGCGAGCTAAGACCCTAGATCTGTAGGAGTCCCGACTAACAGTCAGAGGGGACGAGGTTCAGGACCATGTCTCCTCTGAAAGAGGTTTGGACAAGGCCCGTCATATAGTCCCCACCGCCCTGTTAGTCAGCGTGCAACGTTCAAGTAAAAGTCTGCATAAGGCTGTAGAGGGGCCAAATACAAGACCTATAGTCTTTTTGATGATCTCAATATCATATTGTCTATTTAGGAGAAGTTTGACTATTTTATTACATGATAAAATAACGTTATCGGAGCCTTTTACTTTCCTTAGTTTATATACGAGATCATCGTAAAAATTAGGATGGGAAATTCCATTGGATACATACTGTTGAAAAGAAATATTTCCAAATTTAGATAGAAGTTCTGAATAAGATCTGAAGAATTTTCTTAGCTTGTGATATCTGTAACCCTGAGTTAAAAGTTTAGTAGTAATTTGTAAATTTCGTTTATGAAAGTCCAAAACATCGGTGCAGCCTCTGACAAATCGAACTAATTGAGATATATAGATACCATATGATGGGAGTCGAGGGACATCGCCATCCAAGTAAGGGAAATTTACAATAGGAAATCCAAAATCCTCAGAGTTATTGGAAGTACATATGTACGTTTTAGATTCTCTGTGAAAACACCATTGTATAAGAGACAGCAACTTGCTTTTAATCAAATCATGAAGCAGAGATGTATAAAGTGTAGAAAAATCAAAAGTAGAAATTTGAGTCGCTTTGAAATTTAGCGAAAGAAGTTTGTCTATAACTTCATGAGAATTTTTAATCGACCAAAAGTAATTGATGTTACTATTATGAAATGCGACATCACAATATTTGATAATATGATCTTTTATAGCAGTTAGAGCAGACGTAATATGTTTCGATAGTACCGTAGTAGAGCAGTGGCTAGAATTAGATATGAAACGTGATTTATATGGACTTTTATGTAGTTTTGGGAGCCAATACATGGTTGGTAGATCAGATTTATCAGTTTTAATTTTGAAGTCGGACATGGTCATGAGGTGATCGTGCAAGGTGCTCTCTTTTGAGGTAGGGCTTTCAACATATGTATGAGTGGAGTTTAATTCGTATTTAAGTACTTCAATATAATATAGTTTTCAAACAACTATTATGTTATTACCTGCTTTATCAGCGGGAACAAAGACATATTTAGCATGTAAGTCAGCTATCTTCTTTTTAATAGAATTTGTCGTCAATGTATTAGGCTGTTGAAATAAATGCGGATTTTCCGTAAAGTTCTTAATACGGATATCGACAATTCTTAAAATCTCGAATTTCCAATCATTAAGAGCATGAACATTTATCTGTTCTTTTTTACACCAACGTTTACAATATGTAGTTAAAGCATCTTCTATAACGTCAAGGCATTTATTGAAATCTATCCTGGACGGTAACCTATATTTAGGTCCTTTTCCAAAAAGGGTGCGCAATTTCTTGTCCGAAATACAGTTTAGGTCACCAGTAATAACATGACCTGCCGGTTTATAAACATATTTAGGATTTTCACAAGAACACGACGAAGGAATAGAGTCTGAAACATCAGGGTTAGATGTGACTTTATTATAATTTAAAATAAGATTTCTTATAGGCTCTTTGTACTGGTAACAAATACGTGGAGGTTCTAAATTCTCAAAATATTGGGGGATTTTAGATGTGACTCTATGATCACGGAAAATATTAGAAATGTTAAGTAGATCGAAGCCTTTATTAATAAATTTAATTTTGAGAAATTGCTGCTTGGTGGAAGAGACGGAATACGAGGAAAGAGTTTATTATATGAAAATAAAATAATCAAATTGAGTTTATATCAATCAGAATTGCGTAAACTTCGAAGAACAGCTTCGTCCAGGATAGGTTTCAATTTATTTACCGGAATAGAGGATAGTGCATGCAAAAGTTCATGACGGCCATTATTTTTTGCGATAAATAGAAGATCGTTTAATGACCTATTTAAACGATTACGTTTTCTGATGTTACGATTACGACGACGACCATGTGACCTACGTTTTCTAATAGTTTTATGTCTTAATGTAAAAATATTGATCTTATTCTGACGAGAAGAAATATTACCTTGTCGATATATTTGGTCGTTGAGACCAAGAGGGTATGGGGTTTGTAGTTGTTTAATCAAGTGGAGCTCGGTTTCCAAAAGTCGTTTTTTAACATCTGATTTCGTATCACCTGGTAATTTAGAGATATTTTCTACTGGAGTTATTTTCACATTGTTAATATTATGTTGGTATTTATTAAAGTGGTTATAAAAAAAATTCTGGTATTTACGTCGTGAATTATTACGAATTTTATAGGAATGATTTCGAAAACGTTGTTTCAAAGTTTGAGAAGTTTCCCCGACATATAAAAACCAAATTAAAAAAAAAAAAATAGAAATTTGTAATATAATCAGTATATTGTGTATTGTTTCATTTAATTAATATTAATAATAATAATAATAATAATAATAATAATGATACGAAGAAGAAGTACCGATAAAAGCTCTGAATTTACGCTTATGATAGTGTTTACAATTGAGAAAAAAAGCAACATTAATTATGTTAGTTTCAACACAAAATAAGCAATGTAAAAGACTTGAAATGATTAATACTCATAACAAATTATCAAATAAAACGTGTATTTCATTCTTTATGTTTGCTTCTGCTTTAATAATCGAAAAGGAAATTTCGTAATATTTGCAGCTGTTGACACTTTTTCCATCACTGTGGGTATATGAAATGAGAGTTGATCCAATATACATCTGATTGATTAATTGCTTTCTGCAGATCGTGTAGTAATGATCATCTGTTTGTCAGCGTATGATAAACAACTTGGTACGAAGTGATTCACAGCTGATTTGCCGAGAGGCCAACTCAATAAAATGAAGTAAAACGATGACCAGATATTTGTATCTCTCATTAAATACCTGACCTTCTCTCATCTCAATATTCGGAGTCACAAGAATCGTAAACCGTGTAGGCTTTTATCTTAATCTTACATTATTGATAGCACTCTGCAAAGTAAGGAAAAGATCAAACTCTTTCTTGCTTACTTGAACTAGCACATATTACACCGAGTCATGAACAGAACACATCTTTGCATTACAACCAGATTAAAGTTAATGCTAAGGAGTTTTTAGCCAGACAACAGTTTTGTTGTATGCTCAATTTGACCTTAAAATAGAAACTTTTACCACGACTCTTGTATCATGAACAAGAAATAATCGTGAAATACATTCATTAATGCTAGCATATTGACTTCAGCACACAATGGATTTAATTAAGTGATGAGTTATATATATATATATTATGAACTTGACATTGAAAGTATGATTTTGGAGCAAATTCATGGCATGCCCATGCCTAATGGGTAACAATTCCATAAGATACGAAGCAGGACAAATTAGAAGCATGGTATTACACGCTTTGTGTACCATGTGAAAAGTTACCCAAATGTTATCTTGACTGCATGACCTTGGATTAAGGTCAAGACACATTTTTGTCTCATGCATAACACTTGTTTTATGCTTCAACTTGTTCAAACTAATTAAAAAGGATATCTGGTCTAAACAATAACATCTAGAACATATTTTATCATAAGTACATAGGGAGTGATTCATCTCCAAAACCTAAACAGATAGTCAATAAAATGTGTATGTGTACGTTATGGTTTTATATCGTTTGAAAAGTGTCAAACCGAGAATACATACAGTTTGACGACTATATATTAGAAGAGATAGTGTTGAATGTTTTTGTTTTATTGTATGTATGCAATGGGGAAATCCTGGTCTTTGCTATTTGTCGTCCGCCACAAAAGCAGCCACAGAATAGGAAATAGCATCCTTCCGTTGGCGGACAACAAAGGTACAAAGTGGACAATAATTAACAAATGGCGAACAAAGAAAATAAAAGAAAAGAAAAAAGATGGATCAGGTGTCAGAAAAGATTAATAAATATTTCTTAAAGAACGATCGCATCTGCCGAGAGTCCAGTTAAGATAACTGTTTCTTGTTGTTGTTTAGAATGCCACACAGGAATAATTCAGAAGTTTGTCAGAGAATCATATTTATCTGACATAAGCCTGTATAAGACGAAATAAACTCAATAAAACTCAAGGACAATGATTCATGGCATGTAAATAGTGAACAGATCTAGACATACAAAACTAATAACAGCGGTCTTTGTGTTAGATAGTGTTGCAAAGGTTCTTTAAATTTCTCAGCTGCAGGAGATCGTAAAATTAGTGGAAAGAGAACATTAATAAGTCAACAAAATAATAACAATAATTAAAGCTCGATAATTTTAATAACCAAAACCAGTATCATTACAATATCTCAGATAAGAATGATTAACCTAAACAACAAGTGATTGAGATTCAGAAGCAATCAAATGACAAACGTAAAGTAGAAATGAGAATACAATCAGTTACTTTTAGAATGCATCAAATAAATAAATAGATAGATAGATCCAAATAAAGGGGGAGATTCACCGTTCTTAGTTGCCAAATAATCTTACGTGCTAGCAGTATAATTTCGTGTATATAGTTAAGTCTTTCAAGTATCGTAAATCTGGTGAATCTAACCAGGTAGTAGCGGTCTAGGCTTATATACGAAATGAGCCTTGTTTTCATGACGGGTACTAACTTTTGGTAATGACTATTGTATTGTTTATTCATGCACAAAACACATTACAGTCATTGTATCAATCGTCATTGCGTCAATCATTATATCAATACATATATTAATACACAAATAAGCCAGCTGGCGGATCCAAGTTTAATTGTGTGGCAGTTAGTAAAAGGGGTGCGTAAGATGGTTATCTTACATTTGGTTTTGCAATGTAATATGTGATTCACGTTTCTATTAAAGTTGACAGCTGCAGTTGAGTACTTTTCAGCAGCTGCTGGTAAAAAGTAATAAAATAAAAGGAGGGTCGGAACTACATATATATATCTAAATGTATAACTCAACTGAATTATATTTTGCATCAAACAGTGTACGTTTATAGCCATATTACAATAAATGTGAAAATACAGATCATAAATAGGCTAGAGACTAGTATATTTAACTTTTATCTTAATATCCCTCCATAATTATCAACATTACCTTAATCTGGGGCTGAGATTACAAGATGTAGCTGAGAATTTAGCAAAAAGTGAAAATTTTAAAAATATCATTACTACAGTTTCCATGTTTAGAATGATGCTCATAAAATGGAAAACACGTGAAAGATCATGAACTTTTTCTTATATTCCCACCACAGTAATCACATATTTCTCCATTTTAATGAATAAGGGAAGGGAAGAGGTGTAATCCCAGCTAATGGAAATTTTCATTAAACGTTCATTTGTAATAAATAAATTAATCAACATGACATTACATAAACAACATTATGGATGTAACACTGAAACATGATAGTGGCCGTAGTGTCCACAGTGCCATACGAGTTGTCAAAGTCAATTCAATGAATCATAAAGAGACTCCAAAATTTGATTTAGTTCAATAATGACACGGTCGTTACAGCAATATGCCTTGCAGATACAAAACGGAAACAACATTCGTTCTGATGTTCGGTTAATACAAATATAATACTACATGCAGCTGTCTTAAGTCTCCTCGTCGTTAGAACTTGGAAGCTTGATTTTTGTGTTTTGCTCTCATATGGTTGTTACACCTGCCTGGAGCATTTGTGCATAATTTTGTCCTAAGCTATGAATCTATCCGAAGTGGTGAGGGATCTGTTACGTGCCGACATATACCGTGACCTCGGTTTGTACTGTCTCATCCGAAGTGGTGAGGGACCCGTTACATGCCGACATATACCGTGATGCGGTACATCTATACTAGCTTCTCTTTGAGAGTTTTTTATATGATACAACCGAGCATCAGAGATCAATGATGCTGGCTGTAACATAGAGTCATAGTAGTGATGTACGAATTTATGGACATCCAGAGATTTAACAACAATAAACTGGTCGAGACAGGACAAGGCTGTGTTTATCACATTTACAAATAGAAAGTAACTTACATATAGAAAGTGATTCAACTAATAAAAACGTTAACGAAAAAATTATTCAATGTAGATCTGCTCAGATTAGGAAGACATCTAAAATGTCCAGTTAAATAAAGCTCAGTTTCTTTGATTTGTATATTTATTGGCAAGGTTTAACCTTCTCATCCCACCATACCTCGTTCAGACATTATCGTCCGAGTTACACTGACGCTATTGATAAGCCGGTATAACAGCTTCTATTACAATGCTTGCTATTGTCGTCTCCACCACTGCTGATAAAGGTTTTATCTCCGAACTATCAATATTTCATAATGCAATATACAGATGTAGTCTAATCTGAATATTCTGAACTGTGGATAATTCTCCCACATTTAGTTGATGGTGTTCCAGATTTAATAGTTCTGGTCATATTACCTCTTATCTGTATCATTATGAACTGACTTGAGGCTTCCGAAGAACTTATCAAACCTACTTCTTGTAAAAGTGGATACCTCATATGATTCAACTCTGCTATTGAGGTTGAACTTAAACGAGTATTATTCAATATAACCCGACACACACACACGCACACGCACACACACACACACACATGCTACAGATTGAATTTTGTCTCGAACTCAAACTCTATATCTTTAAGAAGTGTTCAAAGTCAACGTTGTAGCCCTGGAAATCTCTTTGTTTTGATGAATGTATTCTAAAAAAGTTACAAAATATTCGTCACTCACAAAAGCATATCTTTTAGTTAAACTTGCCAATAATATTCAGTTCAATCTCTCTTCACCATAATTCATGCATCTCCGAGCTGATGAGTAATTTTAGTCATAAACCTGTAGTGAAATCTTTTTCTTTGTAAGTTTTATAATGAACAGACACTTTTGAGAACTTTTCATTCAGTTTATAAAGATGTAAGAGCTAAAACAGCCCTGGCATCTATTTCAATTTTATATAGTTACAGAAATATTACAGAAATACAAATGATATTATGATTAAACATCTAATGGAATGAGTTTACAGCAAAACAAACCAATATTATGTGACATTATTTTTTATAATATGTTTTGTTATATAATTTTTCGTCATTGACATCACTGTAATCACACTGGATGCTATCTAAGCTTTATAAGCTCTTGAGTGGCAATTTTTATTATTAGATTGAAGTCCAAATGCATATGCGATCTCCAGTATCGCCTGTTTCTTCCCCATGTAGTGGCTGGAAAGCAGGGACTGCCTATTCCATGGAAAATTCTGGCTATAGCTCTCCCAGTGAATCGATGTTCATGACCATGTACACCGATAAGTTGTCGAATGTCTGCAGTAACTTGACCTAGGTCTTGACTTAATGCCTGTAAAAAGGACTTTTTTACAATTGTTTTCTTTTCTTTTTTTTTGCCCTTCATAAATAAGTGAGAATATCACTGAAGTATGGTAGTCTGTATAATGCTACACTATTATGCATACACCGGACTGGTATTTGAACAACATATTTTGAAATTTACTTTGATCTCCTTTGCAATATGGAATAAAATAAAGATACCAAAACAACAGTCGTCAATGTATTTACTACGAAAAGAAAACAACAATGATATGAAATAAAAAACACCTTCGAAAATAATAAATAACTAAACATGTATGATTGGGATAAATTATTCTGTGGCAGCAAACAAATGGTCAAATAGTCATCGTTACTTTGACATTGGAGAGAAAACCTTGGGTCAATGTCATGACACTATGTGGTTATAGGTAATAATGGTGATATCCTATGTGTGAAGTATCATGATTTAAGGTTAAAACGTCAAAGAGTTACTGTCCGAATCTTTTTTAAAAGATTGTCATGTGACCTTGACCTGAGACCCAAAATAATAGGGCTCCTCTTTAGGTCTTGTGTATCATATCTGCAAAGTATAATGACTCTTGTGTTGAAAAGGCATGAAATTAAAATCTGGAAATGATATCAGGGCTTTTTTTCTGTCTCACTTGTTTTTGTTTCTCTGGATTCTTTGGATTTTAAAAGAAAAAAGTTTTATGACCTTGACTTTTTAAGCTAATAAGAGCGGTCTTTTCTTCATGGGTATGTTGTGCGTGAAATAAATGAATAAAAAAACCCAACCCCGTAAAGTTACAGTTACAGTTTAAACATGCCTTTTAAAGAATATTGTTTAGACCTTGGTGATTTGACTGAAAAGCAATAAGGAACCTCCGTCATGTACATCCCATGTAAGAAGTATCATTGCCTTAAAAAGCGAATGAGTTAGACTTTGGAAAGACTTCTAAAAACAAATGTATTCCTGTGCTCTTGCCCATTGAATTTAATAAGCAATATGGTTCCTGCTTTGGTTATATACATCTTATGTGTAAGGAATCATGACTATTGTTTTAAAGTGCACCGAAAAACAATCTGCAAATGCATTCAAAAGACCATAATCTTGTGACCTTGACTGTTGGACCCCAGAGACAATGACCATTTTGTTTTATCTTGGCATCCTATGTCAGAAATAGATATTCATGTTTTCTTCTGTTATATATTCTTTTCAAATATCTTTTAAAGACAATGGACAACATTTAACATTTAATATGTAATATATCGATATGTTTCTTTAATGCCTTCATAATATATATTATATTTTTACCTTATGTTAATTCTTTGATTTTAATTATCATCGTTTAATACTGTAGTTATACATATTTTATATTGGCATTTGCACTGATTCAAAACTATTCTGCTTTTCTCAATGTCTTAATAGGTTCTAGTGTCACTCACTCTTATGTATTGTAAAACGGTTGTAAATTTCCTGTTTGTAACTATTCTAATTTATGATGTATATTGTCTATTTGACGGAATCGTACTTGCTATTCACATAAATTATCTCACAGCCTATATGTTAATCCATTTTCTTTTGGTTTAAGTATTATACCTATATCATCTAACAGAGAGAGGTGTGGGGCAATGACAGCAGTGCAGGTGACTTGGTTCAAATCTTGGATTGTGCACGAAAATTGTAATGTGATTGAAAATTGTTGAGGCACAGTAAATCCCTTATCAGCTAATCAACCATAAACTCAATGTTTTCGTTTCATATAAAAAATCAACCAACTATAAACTGAATATTTGTATCTCATATCACTAATCAACCAGCCACAACCTGAATGTTGTCATCTCATATCAGTAATCAACCAACCATAAACTGCAGGTGTTTTATCTCATATCACAAATCAACCAACCATAAAGCGAATTTTTCATCTCATAAACGATAAAATTCTGCAATACTTACAGAGCTCTCCGGTTGACTTTCTAACTCAGCTTGCATTTGTATTTGCTCGGTGAAGTAATCTCTTAAGATGGCTTTCAACCTATCATTTTTTGCCAGATCTAACTCATCTGAGCACATCCAATAGTTTTTATGAGATGCACTGAAAAACAACAGATCATATGTATACACATGTACACACTAACTTGTTATAAAACAACAAATCATTGCATGCGCGGATCAGGAGGGGATGGACCGGGGGTCTGGACCCACCCTGAGATTCGGCGAAAATGACATTTCTTCATATTTTTCTATATTAACGTAGTAATTTTACACACATTAACATATGTGCACCCCCTCTCGGAAAATTCATTGGGAGTGGACCCCTCTCGACAAAATTTCTGGATCCGCGCCTAAATTGTATCATATGTAACACATATACAGTCAAACAAATTATTAAATGGTCATCAATAGAAAGGCAGAAAAGTTTAAACACTGCTTGCTTTTTATCACAGGCTGATTTTGTATAGACAGGAACAGAGAAAGGCTGTTTGACATAGGACATTGCTTAAAAGAGGTGGTCTTTAGTGCAGGTTCAAATTTACTTTAAGTATATCTCACACATAAGAGCACATCATTTACTGATATTTCTTTGATACAAATGGTTTTATTTCGACAATGCATTTAGTGTGTATACATAACCATGTATGGTTGCATTACTACACTATTTACTATTAACAAAACTTATGTGTAAACCATTTCTAGATATATCTAAATCCACAAAATGACTGAGTATGTAGAAAAAAACCTTATGGATATTCTAAGTTGTCAAAAAATAGAGTTTTCTTCTCTCGGTGAATTTTGAAGCATATATTTTGTGATAGCGGCAAGGTATTGTGCGCCAGGATATCATAGTTTACTTGAATCTGATGTTTGGTGCTTAATTTATCCGGTGACGGAATAACTAACAAACACACCTACAAACTGTGGTTCTGATGGAGGAACAGAGAGAGAGAGAGAGAGAGAGAGAGAGAGAGCCTATGGTCTCCTCAGACAAAACCAGTAGCTGCTAAAATTCTTGATATACAAATCGGAATTTGACATTAAAAGTAATTTGAGGTTTACACTTTTTATCATTTCTAGTCCTTTGTTCTTATATTATATCACTATGCATCCATTGGTCATTAAAGCAGGGAACAAACAACAGAAATTTCTTTGGCTGAATCTTCCTATTTCTCACAACATCTTGGATCACCACCGTGATTTAATACAACACCTTAAATGTACCAAGTTAAAAGTTAGTAGTGAAGTTGCTGGTATACAACCTTCTGTTAAAACATATGTATATACCTCCGAAGACTTTGACAAAGATATCCAAGTTGTTGTAATTCTTCTTTCTCTTGTTTTTGTACTCGCTCATGAAGAAATTGAAGTACATCATCTTGTTCCTCATCAGTCAGGTCTCCAGGTGAGATGAAATGGAAAGCGAGATCAGAAAACTCCACCATTACCCCACTCCTTCTTGGCCCTGTGTTACCTGCTCAAATATATGATGTTCAGACATGGAGAATAAATATTAGTAAGAAAACACTGGGATGTATATGCCTACACCACTCCATCATAGATACATCCATTGACAGATATGACAAATAAGCATCAATTGTCGAATTGTAGGTGTCCTTGAATACCTAATACCTACTAAATTTCATTAAAATCTTTCAATTACATCTGAAGAACATGCCCACTAAAGCTTATCATTACATACCAATAGTATAAGCCATTCCCCTCCATTCTTTTACTCTGAATAAAAAAAGGGGAAAAAAGAATGAAATCTATATTTGCATTCCAGTTCTGAGAAATTACCTGAAAAGAGGCCAACACGACAAAGTCCAAACACACGTGAAAAAGAAAAACAAGAGGCCGTAGAATTATCTAGTATTGCTCAGAAACTCCTTTCAATTATCTTATTAATTTTTGAGACCGCAATGCACAACGAAGAAAATTTAATAGCAATATGCAAATAATTTTTCACCGACAAGTGCTATACTGTTGATACCGGATTTATTGAACTCCCATGAGAGTAACTTCAGTTCACGTTTCACTGGTCCTGAATCCCAGCCCATGCAGTCACTTATTTCCACCACTGGGAACTCGATGCTATTGGAATTGGAAAACGTCTTGCCGTCCTTTTTGGCTTTAGCTATGGCAACAGCTACAGGTGGACACTGGAAATATTTTGACAGCAAAATTCAATAAAGAAAAATAAATGTTTATGATTAAAATGATGAGAAATATGACATTTCATTTACGCAAACACGTAACAAAATCTCAAATAATCATACTTTGTGTGTCATTTCAAAATTAATTAAATAAATGAAAATGACAGTGATACAAGTTATTTGATTTGTTTCTTGTTTATTGTAAAGCCAAGATCTGTTCACCTGTATAGTGAAATAATCTGCCAGATGAATTACACACAGACTCTGATCCACGCAACAGACCCGAAGCTATCTGGGATCTGCAGGCATTTCCACAAAACATCATACGTACGTAATTTCTTTTACGTACGTACAAAATAAATCCTTAAGTAATTTTTACCAAAGACTGTAAATAAACTTTTCCTTACGAAAATTCCTTCACTTTAAGAACGTGTAAAAGCTGTCTTAACTTTTCAAGGAATTTCCTTACGTTTGTGAAAACGACTTAAGAATTTGTGTAAGAAAAACACGAAAATAACTTGCGATTCATTGTGAAAATGCCTGCTGCTCAGTGTGACTTGCACAGTGTCGACTTGGTCCTTAGTGAAAGGACGTGGACTAAGAAGGCCAGTGCCGGGAACCACGCTAAGAGACAGGACATGGACTAGAAGGCAAAGCTGGAGCCCCAAGCCACATACAGTGGACAAAGTAAAGATAGGACTTGGACTAAGAGGCAAAGCTGGAGCCCCGAGCCACATTAAGTGGACAAAGTAGAGATAGGACTCGGACTAAGAGGCAAAGCTGGAGCCCCGAGCCACATAAGTGGACAAAGTAGAGATAGGACTTGGACTAAGAGGGAAAGTTGGAGCCCCGTACCACGTTAAGTGGACAAAGTAGAGATAGGACATGGACTAAGAGGCAAAGCTGGAGCCCCGAGCCACATTAAGTGGACAAAGTAGAGATAGGACTTGGACTAAGAGGCAAAGCTGGAGCCCCGAACCACATTAAGTGGACAAAGTAGAGATAGGACTTGGACTAAGAGGCAAAGCTGGAGCCCCGAGCCACATTAAGTGGACAAAGTAGAGATAGGACTTGGACTAAGAGGCAAAGCTGGAGCCCCGTACCACGTTAAGTGGACAAAGTAGAGATAGGACTTGGACTAAGAGGCAAAGCTAGAGCCCCGAACCACATTAAGTGGACAAAGTAGAGATAGGACTTGGATTAAAGAGGCAAAGCTGGAGCCCCGAACCACGTTAAGTGGACAAAGTAGAGATAGGACTTGGACTAAAGAGGCAAAGCTAGAGCCCCGTACCACGTTAAGTGGACAAAGTAGAGATAGGACTTGGACTAAGAGGCAAAGCTAGAGCCCCGAACCACATTAAGTGGACAAAGTAGAGATAGGACTTGGATTAAAGAGGCAAAGCTGGAGCCCCGAACCACGTTAAGTGGACAAAGTAGAGATAGGACTTGGACTAAAGAGGCAAAGCTAGAGCCCCGAACCACGTTAAGTGGACAAAGTAGAGATAGGACTTGGACTAAGAGGCAAAGCTAGAACCCCGAACCACGTTAAGTACACAAAGTAGAGATAGGACTTGGACTAAAGAGGCAAAGCTAGTGCCCCGACCCACGTTAAGTGGACAAAGTAGAGATAGGACTTAGACTAAAGAGGCAAAGCTGGAGCCCCAAGCCACATTAAGTGGACAAAGTAGAGATAGGACTCGGACTAAGAGCAAAGCTGGAGCCCCGTACCACGTTAAGTGGACAAAGCAGAGATAGGACTTGGACTAAAGAGGCAAAACTAGAGCCCTGAACCACGTTAAGTGGACAAAGTAGAGATAGGACATGGACTAAGAGGCAAAGCTAGAGCCCCGAACCATGTTAAGTACACAAAGTAGAGATAGGACTTGGACTAAAGAGGCAAAGCTAGAGCCCCGAACCACGTTAAGTGGACAAAGTAGAGATAGGACACGGACTAAGAGGCAAAGCTAGAGCCCCGAACCACGTTAAGTGGACAAAGTAGAGATAGGACTTGGACTAAAGAGGCAAAGCTAGAGCCCCGAACCACGTTAAGTGGACAAAGTAGAGATAGGACATGGACTAAGAGGCAAAGCTAGAGCCCCGAACCACGTTCAGTACACAAAGTAGAGAGAGGACTTAGACTAAAGAGGCAAAGCTAGAGCCCCGAACCACGTTAAGTGGACAAAGTAGAGATACCGTAGGACTTGGACT
Organism: Pteria penguin; assembly: GCA_035048485.1. Classification (NCBI taxonomy): domain Eukaryota; kingdom Metazoa; phylum Mollusca; class Bivalvia; order Pterioida; family Pteriidae; genus Pteria; species Pteria penguin. The sequence continues at coordinate 54,354,090 of CM068582.1, read as the reverse complement.
AAAGAGGCAAAGCTAGAGCCCCGAACCACATTAAGGGGACAAAGTAGAGATAGGACTCGGACTAAGAACAAAGCTGGAGCCCCGAACCACGTTAAGTGGACAAAGTAGAGAGAGGACTTGGACTAAAGAGGCAAAGCTAGAGCCCCGAGCCACATTAAGTGGACAAAGTAGAGATAGGACTCGGACTAAGAGCAAAGCTGGAGCCCCGAACCACGTTAAGTGGACAAAGTAGAGATTGGACTTGGACTAAAGAGGCAAAGCTAGAGCCCCGAACCACGTTAAGTAGACAAAGTAGAGAGAGGACATGGACTAAGAGGCAAAGCTGGAGCCCCGAACCACGTTAAGTGGACAAAGTAGAGAGAGGACTTGGACTAAAGAGGCAAAGCTAGAGCCCCGAGCCACATTAAGTGGACAAAGTAGAGATAGGACTTGGACTAAGGAGGCTTGAGCCCGGAATCACTTTAGGTTGACAACGTAGAGACAGGACATGGACTAAGACGGCAAGAAGGCAAGGCTAGAGCCCCGAACCACGTTAAGTGGATAAAGTAGAGATAGGACTTGAACTAAAGAGGCTTGAGCCCGGAATCACTTTAGGTTGACAACGTAGAGACAGGACAAAACTAAGACGACGAAACTAGAGCCCCGGAATCACGTTAAATTGACAAAGTAGAGACAGGTCATGGACTAAGAAGGCAAGGCTAGAGCCCCGAACCACGTTAAGTTGACAAAGTAGAGATAGGACATGGATTCAGAAGGCTAGAGCCCCAAACCACGTTAAGTGGACAAAGTATAGACAATACATGGACTAAGAAGGCTAGAGCCCCGAACCACGTTAAGTTGACAAAGTAGAGACAGGTCATGGACTCAGAAGGCTAGAGCCCCATAACACGTTAAGGTTACAAAGTTAAGACAGGACATCGACTAAGAAGGCTAGAGCCCCGAACCACGTTAAGTTGACAAAGTAGAGACAGGACAAGGACTAAAAAGGCTAGAGCCCCGAACCACGTTAAGTTGACAAAGTAGAGACAGGACAAGGACTAAGAGGGCTAGAGCCCCGAATCACGTTAAGTAGACAAAGTCACTGACTTTTGTGCTAATTGAAAGGTTTAAAAAGTAAAGTATGCACGCAATGAATGAAGTCTTCTCTTTACTTTTCAAGCAGCTAATTCATTTAGCTTTAGAGATGTCTGAGTAAGAACAGCAAGTAAGGAAATGATGAAATTAAAATCTTTTGAGGTGATGGAATTAAAACAAGCATACATTTGGCCCTACTGAAAGCAGCAACAAACAGAAATGCCCAAAAACAATAAGGTATTGTGGTGATTATTATACATATGCCTTGGGTCAAGTTTTCGTGATAATCCACTCACAGATGGTTAAGTTACAGAATGGAAGGGAACATTGCAGTTGGTGACTCTCAGATAAGAGATATGACCTTAGTTTAAGGTCATGACACAGCTTTGGGTCGTCAGGAGCCTTTGTGTATAGACTGATGGAAACCCTTTCACAAAAAGCTAAGTTTAGCTTATGATCTTCAAACAAGAGACCCAAGTGGGCCTATATCACTTACCTTAATCAACTGACAGTTTGAAAAATTTGCAGATAAATATATATATATATTCCCTATTGTTTAATGTGTTGTGACTACATTTTGTGCTGAAAACTTGGTGTAAAATTTGAATCATCATCAACATTAAGCAGCTGTTTATTCAGGCCAAATTAAATTTCATAACCCTAAAATCTAATGATTTACATGACATGAATGCCTAAAAACCTGTTAACAAATCTAGATGAAAAAATCACCACTTGCAAAAGACCATAAGTACTGAATTCTTACCAAGTTTCAAAAAATCATTCAATTTATTCTAAAGAGGTTGAAATGTTAAATAATAACCCATGTTTTGTTGTTTGAAAGTATTTTAAAATTCATAAGAAATAAAAGAATTGACATAATGAAATAATTCTTTCACAGTAACATTCTTTACCATAATTATGATCAAAAGAAAACAAATTAAAGCATCATTATCATCTAAGAAAGAAAAATTGCAATCTTCTGTATAGAAATCACTAAGTCCAAAAAAATGTTGAAAAAGCATGAAAATTCTGATTTCAGAATAGAACCAAAAACAACATCACTTCTTCACATATCCCTCTAGATCATTCCTTTGCATTCAGTTTGTCTCTGTAAGCAGCAGGTCTGAAGAAGTATGTCAAAGGAGAGTACCTTGTGTGATCTACTTTTGTCTGTGTTGGCGCCATCTGTTGATGGATCTGGACAAAAAAATAACAGCACTTGCAGGGGACCACAAGTACATGTATTTCATGCCTACTCAGTTTCATCAAGATCCTTCAGTTGGTTCTGAAGAAGTTGAATAGTTTATGACAACAGACGACACGCTATGACAATAGCTCACTTGAGCATTTGGCTCAGGTGAGCTAAAAAGAGAAAATGATTTTTGATCAAACTTATGACACACATTTGTGTTGTAAGGCGCATTTTTGCAAAGTTTGATAAAAATCCATACAAAGATGTCTTAATTCTGCAGTAGGATGGAACAAGGACTATGTTTTGTTGGTGACTTTGATGTAAGAGATATTACATTGGGTCAAAGTCATAAAAACCTTTGGGTTATACGGAACACTTACGCAAAATTTGATGGAAAAAGGAATGGAACAAAGACCATGTTTAGCTCATAATCTTGAACTACTGATAGTTGAATTAGCACAATATGGTCAAAAATACTAATTAAGATCCTGGTTACAGACAGAGAAGTCTATTTTTTCATAATTGTCTTTTTTTCTCATTATTTATTTAATTTACTTTATTAGTAGCATTTTTTGTACTGTGTTATATATATATATATAAACTCAATTAATATTTAAAGTTTGTCGTCTAGGGCTTAGTCCTATGCAGATAACGTAGTGCGATTTCAAAATGGTATCGACATTTTGATAAATTTGTTCAATTCGTAAATACACATACTTTCTTCGCTACAGATTGAAGCTGTGCTGGTCCACCATAACACTGCAGTTTACACATCGAATAGACGTTGACAAGATTTTCTAACCATCTTTTGTCGTGAAGCTCCATGTAACACATTAATGTCGAAATACCTGCCGAAATTCAACAAAATACATATAGTATATGCCCACTTTTAGCATGGTTTTATTACGAATGGTAATTGTGATACATATATACATAGGAATCAATGATATCAAACTATAACTATTTCTAGTGGACAACAAGAGGCCCAAGTGGGCATATATCGCTCACTTGAGTACCTAGATTATCAGTCATGCAGGAAGGAAGAAGTTATTTATTTTTGCATTACTGTGACTTAGTCAACACAAATGTTGAAAATATGTCGAATCTTATTTCACACCAGAATAAAAAACAACAACAGTTTTTGCATATCCATTCAGGTGATTTTAATAGTAAGCATTTGCTCTGTCTCTGCAAGATGTGATTCAGGGCAACAAGTTAGTCATTTTCTTTAGGCGGGACCTTTTGTTGACTGATTTCAAGTCTGGGTCATGAACAACAATTGTTTCAAATATTGTTCAGATCCCACTTAAAATGACCTAATGTCATATGCTGAGTGTTGAAAAACATCTAAAAACTTATTTAGATGTGTAAAGAAATGAAAAAAAAAAGACTACAGCTGGATTTGGACTACTACTCTCCATATTTTAATTACCAAGTGGTATATGTACCATTGTGAGACCTATTCTTTAGACATGGTGGCATCATCTGTTGACCAATTTGGACAAAATTGATAAAGGACCTATAGTACTTCATGTATACCAAGTTTCGTTAAAAATGTGAAAAATTGTCCCTATACACCCTCATTTGGAAGTCTTAAAAAATTCATAGAAAATCCAAAAATTGGGATATTAACAAAATTCTTTCAAAATAACATTCCTCACCATAATTATGATAAAAATAGTCCATAAGAAATCATCATTATCAGTTAACTAGGAAAATTAGGCACCACTAACTGATGCATGATACGCCTGCATCATGTTTTAATGTGGTGGTAATGGATGTGTGAAAGAAGATCTAAGTTTTCAAACTCTGATACCAGAGAAACTTTCAAGGTCCTACAAAATTCAATGAACCAGACATCCATGTCATAAATGAATGAATCCTCGTCAGTACTGGAAACCTAATGAAATAACTAAACGTGTAATGTGATTAAATTATTGTGAGATATGAAGCGGAAATTAAAAAAAAAATGTTGCAATGAAGGTAATTGCAAATAATTTACGTGTTTTGAAATATAACAAAGAAGGCACAGTTTAGGGCTTTTTACTTCATGTTTTCGATGGCTGCAAGATAAATACTTTTAAAGTAGACAAAGTGATCCAAAAAGGTACTAAGCGTTGAAGATTATTCAAAATGTAAAACTTACACCTGTTCTATTGATAAGGAATTCCAGCCCAGATGACCTTATGTAGATTGTAATAAACTTTAAGTGTTCCTGAGGAGACATCTATATTACAGTTATTGAATATGAGATCTATTGCTGCGTCATCATCAGTGGTTGGTCCATTGATACAACTACAAGCCACATCCTTTCATATGACACCATCAAAAGTTTTGTTTCCCCTTTAGTTAAGGAGAAGCCCGGACAAGCTTTTCCCATCCCGCTCATTTTCCTCCATCCCAGCGGCCTGACCACAACTTTGAAACCCACATGCTCAACTACCAGCCACATCCTTTCATATGACACCATCAAAAGTTTTGTTCCCCATTTAGTTAAGGAAGAGAAGCCCAGACAACCTTTCTGACCCCTCCCATTTTCCCCCACCCCAGGGGTCTGACCCCAACTTTGAAACCCACATGCACGCCTACAATCCACATCCTTTCATATGACACCATCAAAACTTTTGTTCCCCCTTTAATTAAGGAGAAGCCCGGACAAGCTTTTCCGACCCCGCCTATTTTCCCCCATTCCAGGGACCTGCCTCCAATTTTGAAACCTACATGCACAACTACAAGCCACACCCTTTCATATGACACCATCAAAAGTTTTGTTCTCCCTTTAATTAAGGAGGAGAAGCCCGGACAAGGATGGATGGACGGACGGACGGACAGACGACTGCGGTATAGCATAATACGCCCTCATTTTTAAATGCGGGCGTATAAAAATGACACTTTTCTGCATTGAAGTCACTGAGTCCAAAACAATTTCTAAAGTTTGATTTTGGACGGGAACCAAGATAACAATACGTCTTCACTCATCCCTCTAGATCATTCCTATGCATTCTGTTTGTATCTGTATACAGCCAGTATGAAGAAGATTGTCAAAGGAAGATACTCTTTTGTGACCTACTTTTGACTGTGGTGGCGCCACCTGTAAAGAGGTCTTGAAGAAAACGAGAGAATTTGAAGGGGATCATAAGTGATTTATTTGTATCAAGATTTATTAAAATCCTTCAAACAGTTTTGCAGAAAAAAAATTGTCTTAAATATGTTTATAAAAAAAAAATTAATGAGATATTGACAAATTCTTTCACAGTTATATTCCTTATCATAATTATGATCAAAATAGTCCATAAGAAATCATCATTATCAATTAACTGAAAAACATGACATTTTTCTGCAACGAAATTACCAAGTCCAAAAAATGTCGAAAAAACGTCAAAAATTTTATTTCGGAACGGAAATAACAACACTTCTTCACACATCCCTCTAGATAATTCCTATGCATTCGGTTTGTCTCTGTATACCCCCGGTCTAAAGAAGAAGTTTGTTAAAGGAGGGTACCCTCTGTGACCTACTTTTGTCTGTGGTGTCGCCACCTGTTGACGGATCTGGACGAAAAACAACAACTTTTGTAGGGAACCATGAATACTTCATGCATACAACGTTTCATCAAATTCTGTTCTGCTGTTCTGAACAAATCGAAAATGTGAAAAGTTAACGACCGACGACAGACGGACGACGGACAACGATTGATCACAATAGCTCACTTGAGCCTTCGGCTCAGGTGAGCTTAAAATACTAGACAGAGAAATTTTGAAATTTTGATAAAAAGTGCAATTTCTTTTGACCTTTTATCTATCCTCCAAAAACTTTCTGGATCCTATTTAAACAAGAATTGTTCTGTCGCCAAGAAGCAGACACAGATACCTCCCACCCTCGGACTGATTCATTGAATATAACATTGAACTTGTGAAGATCAGGTCAAGGGCATAACAAAACCCCAGGTGAGAAGGAGAGTCGTGGGTAGTATAAACTTGTGCAGTTGCTTTCCTTGAGATGAGTGTGTGTGTGTTGTAATTATGTTGACCCAATTGGAAAGGCCTTTGTTGAAGGAGTTGTCATACATACCATCTTTAGGTATCAGGCAAAGGTTCAATATATATGGGAAATTGTTGTACGGAAATGGAAGAAGATTGAAATTGTGAAACATGCGAGAGCCTAGAAACCATTTACCTAAATCAATGTCCAGTACACTTGACCTTTGACTATTTGACCCCCAAATCGATAGATATCACCCTCGTCACATAGGGAGTGGATCACCTTCGTCCAATGCGGAATCAATATGTGTGGCCGGTACAGGTTACCTGATCTGTGGTGAACTCACGTGATTTAAAGGTTATCAGGAGCATATATTTCAACGTGATGGAGTGAACTCCCAATAGCCCAACAACGCTCGACTATTCTATGTTTAATGGACTTACTTGAAAACGACATTAATTTCTTAAATAAAAAGGAACAAATAAAGTTTTCTGTTCCTCTAAACCATTCCCCGAGTAGCTACGTAATTACATTGTTATTGCCATGCAGCGTCCTATTCGATTTAGCAGTATTACGTATGTATTTACTTAGAGAGCTGTAGAGAAAGTTCATTGGTTTTGTTTTAGTCTATATGTGACGTAACTTGAAGTCCGTAGTTGTAATATTCATACTTTTTATCCAATATAATAATGAATACATTAATTTTGCTCAATTTATAATTCATTGTTATTGCCATGCAGCGTCCTATTAGACTTAGTAGTATTACGTATGTATTTACTTAGAGAGCTGCATAGAAAGTTCATTGGTTTTGTTTTAGTCTATATGTGACGTAACTTGAAGTCTGTAGTTGTAATATTCATACTTTTTATCCAATATAACAATGAATACATTAATTTTGCTCAATTTATAATTCATTAGAAATCTGCATATTATATACATTAGAATGATACCTGTAAACGTTCGTGAAGTCGACGACATTATGAATAAAAATATATGAAGTTGTTGACATCGTCATACAATATAACACCTATTACCAACACGGACAGGTGTTATCAATACCGTAAATGGCGCCAAATCATCAGCTTGATAATTCTAATATGTCCAACTCGTGACCTAAAGGTGAATGTTCTCAACACAGAATAATCTAGACAAACAATGTTGAAATTCAAACAGAGAACAACAGAAGATCAGTTAAGATGACAGAGTGTGCAGTGAGGACTTCATACGATCACATCATTTAGGATCAGTTTGAAGTGTTTCAATAGGTAACCTATGTTGTCTGTGAACCTCCCTCCAGAACTACCAAAACCAGTGTAAGTCAGCGGATGAGGTCCCGGTTCGATTCCGCCCTAGGCACACCACTTTTCTGTCTTACGAGGTCCTGTGTCACGTTAAAAGCGAGGTCCTGTGTCACGTAAAAAGTGGTCCTGTGTCACGTTAAAAGCGAGGTCCTGTGTCACGTAAAAAGTGGTCCTGTCTCACGTTAAAAGCGAGGTCCTGTGTCACGTAAAAAGTGGTCCTGTGTCACTTTAAAAGCGAGGTCCTGTGTCACGTAAAAAGTGGTCCTGTGTCACTTAAAAAGCGAAGCCCCGTTTTACGTAAAAGACCTCTTCATTACTCCTCCCGGGCACCTGGACTCACCTCGATTTTATTGGGAATCGCATCTGTCTGAATATGACACTATACACTATTATGTTCTTTTATTCCATGGACTATGAGATATGGTTTACCCTTCGGTACTTCTTCGTTTTTTACTTCAAGGGGGTCCGTTGCAAAGGTATAAATTTCAGGCAGATGCCATCACCATATATGTGAAATAATCGTGGAGTGCCGAAAAATATGGTGAAAAATATATCGGATTGGGGATTTGTAGATATGTGTAAATATGTGTAGCATCACGAACGACTAGACGTTAGATGGAATCCACAATCTTATTGAAACGCGACTTGTACTTCGTTCCTCTACGCTACTCTCAATGTACAAGATCTTACAACTGCCGATTCGAGGTCATCTCAGGATGACCTTTCAGTTCAGAATTTGAGTTAGAGATCTTTCGGTATTGTTTGTATGTAATATAACACCGAAAGATCTCTAACTCCAATTCTGATTGGCTGTACTGAAAGGTCATCCTGAGATGACCTCGAATCGGCAGTCGTAAGATCTTGTACATGGAGAGGATCATAGAGGAGCGAAATACAAGTCGCGTTTTAATAAGATTGATGGAATCCAGTGCCTGAGCTTACCAGACATGTTCACTAGGTTTCAGCTCATTGTAATGTTACCCCGGCACATTCTTATCTGTATTAATTTATGCCCTTCACCACATTAGTGTTGTCGATAGGATATTTGACAGTGACGTGCAAACATTTAGTATTTATTTAACGTACAATTTTTAATATCGCACGTTTTTTTTTTTTTGGTTGTTGTTGCTATATATTTATTATACCTTTGCGTATTTTCCCAATGTAAAAGTAGTTTTTTAGATATATCGACGGATGGTGAAATATTCGATACATAGCTCATTTTTTCCCGGACCGACTACAATCCAGCTGCCAATGTAATGTCCTGTGACATATTTGTAATTTAGGAAATTAAAACGTTAATAAATGTTAAACAGGTTTTAATTTCCCAAATAACAAAATGTCATAGAACAGTAACGCTAGGCATTGAGAAGAAACGTCGGGTGCATTTCCTTTCACTATTGAAAATAAACGGCAAGTTGCTTATATAACTCACCTTTCCTAGTAACAATTATATATAACTTAAGTACAAAAGAGTTTTAATGATTTCCATTGTTTACATAACATACACCATGCTATAAACTATTTTTATCAAATGCCATTAGATACAAATTTAATACTTAACACAAATAAAATTTCGGAAATCGCGCATTTCCTGAATTTTCCAAGAAATTGTGATAAATATCACAAATATAAGTAAAGTAAATATCACATATATAAGTAAATTAAAATAAAAAAAAATAATAATAAAAATGTGTTTCACTTTATCACCTGAAGATTGTCATCACACATGAAAGCGCTAGTGATAAAAATGCAAAATCCTTTATTGTTGGATTTTCTTTATTGTCGAATATACAGTATATATATATATATATATATATATATATATATATATATATATATATATATATATATATATATATATATATATATATATGGATAATAATTTATGCCACTTATCTACCACTGAAATTCTACGTCGAAAATTTAAAAAGCAGCCGACACGATGGCGAAAAGATTTATAGAGCTACATGATACAGGGATAGTGGATATACGAAAATAGTCATAAAAATTAGCAGTGGGCGAATAGGAGTCGTATTCAAAATAAAAGAGAGGTTCAAAAACCATTTCTCACTTGATTCAATACATACATGTAAATAGGATATGTATGCTTTGCATCAGTTATAGACTGGGCACAATGTTTATAGTCCTTTCCTTGTCCCCGAAAGACGAATTCTGCTAGACTGATTTTTGACAATAAATTCAACTTTTGAGTAGCATCTTTTTATTGTTCTTGTTTACTGTCGATCTAAATAAAAGTGGCTACTAAAGAGATTCCTATTGACACTAATAACGCTTCAAAAGAGGTATTGATACAGCTTCCAGGGATAGCTGATTAGAGGCCGGGCTCATAATTATAGAAAAATAATTTGATCACTAATAGACCGTGAGCCTAACTACTTCAGAGCCTTGTCCCTAAGACATTCACTTCTCTATTAATATCCTCACACTACTGATACGTTTTGCAGTATCATTAAATTTAGTAATAAAAGATTCCCATTCATTTTCCCCCATCAAATTGTTATTTTGGGGGGACTAGATTCCTTCATGTTCCTACTGGATATTGATCGTTTAAAGTTTAACATATGTATTCAGTTTTGCATAAATTCCATCCTCGTGCAATCGTTTCTACTTTCTTTTCTTCCTCTACCTGTTAAATTTTATTTCTACCAGTCGTAAGCTATCAGTCAAATTCTCTTTCTGATTGCTAACTTTATGTAATAAACAGTGACATTTGTAAAAAAAAAATATTATTTAACATAAAGGTTAAATGGGCCTATATCGCTCACCTGAACACAATTTGCCCATTTACAAACAAATGACTGGATGACGAAATTCCAAGATATATACAAGACTTTTTAACCTATCGAGTGCTGTTAAACATTTAGAAAATCTTTAATGAGGGAAAGAGGGAACGGGGGGAAAGGGGGGGGGGGGGTTGGGGTTGGGGTTAATAGTCGTTAATCTGTTCTCTTCGGCATGTCTTAATTGGCCTATATCAAAATTAGGAAAAAAGTTAGTGAAAATGAAGAAATTTCAAATTCATATTCTTAAACTTTCAAATAACCCTTTAAATATATATTTCCTGATAAAACCAATTATATGATTTCGATCTATCGATCGGGGACATAAAAACATTAATACATGTGTCTTTTTCTAACTTTAAATCTTTGTTATCTAAAGTGAACACTAGTCATGTACTCACTTTAAATAACACATAGTTAAAGTTAGAAAAAGACACATGCAATTCTTTTTCCGATTTTCATGAAAATACTTAATTTGAATCTTACATCTTTCTAGAACAATCAGATACTATAAGTTTTTATATCCATGCAACCCTCTGTAAGAAGAGTTTTTACAGGAGGGTGTCCTCTTGGGTATGACAGTTGTCTATGTTGGCTGTAACTGTTTAAAGATCGAAATAAAATAATCAGCCTGTAGAGGTCTACTAGTTCTACAAGCATACTGAGTTTGATCAAAATCTGTCCGGCGGATTTAGATTGATTGATGAATTAAATCATTATTTTACGTCACTCGACAATTATTTCAAGTATACGGTGACGACATATTCTTGATGCTTCTGTCATATGTAATATGGATAATTTTTCATCAATTACCATATTCATTAGGACTATATAGCTATTACTGAATAATAAACTTTACAGCCCATTCGAAGCAGTGAGGGTTTTTTTTCGTGCCATACCATGACATGGGATCTCGGTTTTTACTGGCTCATCCAAAAGACTGCATTGGCGGATTTAGATGCAAGCCCCTCCCCTCCCTCTTTTGGTCGGAAAATTTTTCGGTTTTAGAGGAGAAATTGAAAATGTGCAGTTTACGACAACGGACAAAACATGGTTACATACATATGAACGCTTGGTATCAGTAGCGCGGATAAAGCAAGGTTTAACTGTGCTTTGAGAATGCTTAGGAATATTACTCACTATAAGATCTATGAGACTTACAGCTTTCATGTTGCTTGACAAATTATCTGACAGTATCCTACAAATTACAGGAAATGTGATTGATTGATTTTTAATTTTAACCGCGGTTTCACCACAATACGTTTAAATGCATTTTAGCTGTAATAGTTTCTGCACTTCCATTGCTAATCAACTGCAATGTGATACTGTAAACACAGAGAAAAAAGAGACAATTTCAATTAAAGTGTGTTCTAGAAATGTAATTTGTATCTTACAACGGAAAAGTAATATGTGCCACTTAAATATCTCAAATAATTCCTGGTTTATAAGTCATCAGAGAAAAACAGCGCTAAACACATGATGCCTACGATTTTTGAACATTTCCCCTTTGTATGTTGCATCGAGACAGAAATTTGTTCGGGTCATTTCTTCTCATTCGATTAAATTTTCAACAATGGAACGGTCATGTAGGACTGGAATCTTGTAACATTTTGCAATGTCTACATGGCATAAACAGAGACTTTGTCGAGTCTGGATCTCAACTGGTAAAATCAGTGGAGGAGACGGTGTATACAGATCATAATCTTTATATCATTATCTGTATGCTTAGACTTTACTCTAAATCACTTGAAATGGATCAAAACGCCGGACAGTTTGATGTAAATGCAGATATTGTAGGTTCATATCTTGGGGCTACTCTCAAATGAGAAAGCGTGTCAACCTTTAAGACAGATATGAAAATTAGAATTTTAGTTTAAATCAATAAATCTGAATGTTGCGGAACATTTAGGTAATGTATTAAAAGATATAACAGACAGCGGTCCGGGTGGCTGGTATTCTATGTAAAAAGAGTTTATTTTAGTCTGATATTTCGTCATATCGATCGAGATCGTAAATTATACTAAACAAGTACCATGCTTATTCTATGCATGTCTTGACTGAAGCGCAGTCAACAAGGAATGTCAATGATGACAGTTCAACTTTAAAAATCCAATGAGCTTTTGAACGCTTAAGAAAACGTCAGAGGAAATTCAATATAATCAACAAATAATGCAATGTGAAATGATTAAACTTATTCATACCGAATTCTTCATCAATCAATATGACAATGTGCAATGTTTTATCCACTTTGTTTGCAAATTTCAAGTATAATTTGCTTTAAGAAAGAGACAATACTGTTCACACTGCTCAGTTGGTAGAATTTAGCCAACTCGATAACAGTATTCATAAATTATAAATACCGAACTAATGACGACCTTAGAGAAGAGATATGAATTATTTTTGACAAAGACAGGCTGTAGTTTTCGGTAATTAATACTTTTAACACATTAGACAAAAATCTCAAAGGATTTGTGAAAATAAAACGCTGAAGATCTATGTGTCTACAAACAGACCGAATGACCTTTTTCCAGCACATTTGTTGCGGAGTAATATGATAGCTTCCATAAACAAATGCCGCAGGCACATAAATACATATTTCTTCACTGCAATGGATAAAATAGATAAGTTATGAAATTCAAGGTTCTCCAGGAGAAGTCATAAAGTTATCATTAATTCTAAAAATCTTCACAAAAGCTTTGTCTCATCGTGGAATGGTACTCTCGAAGATAAATCTGTATTTTCAACGAAGAAAAAGAATTTATTTCTTATCAAAGCTGGCAGATTGGGTTTCTAACAAACAAGCAAGATCATCAGTACGAGAATAAATTTATATATCGATCAATTATGAATGATGACAGACGCGTATTGTTTTACATGCAATCTTGAACAAGCAAATTCAGAGAATTGTGATCCCCCGTTTTCGGGGTTCTATCAGTAAAGATGCAGTGATCTGTGACATATTGTCATGGTTGTGCATGTCTACATGTATCTGCAATTAGGGACACACATGCCAAATATGAAGGCCCTGCGTCTTTCGGATAAAAAAGTTACACTGAAGTAGGTCAAAGGTCACATGATAAAAATTTTGGTACCAACGGACAGGTATTGCAATTAGGGACACACATGCCAAATATAAAGGCCCTACGTCATACGGTTAAAAAGTTACATTGAAGTAGGTCAAAGGTCACATGATAAAAATTTGGGTACCAACGGACATGTATTGCAATTAGGGACACACATGCCAAATATGAAGGCCCTACGTCTTACGGTTAAAATGTGACATTGCAGTAGGTCAAAAGTCACGGTCAATGTCACATGATAAAACATTCAGGTATCAACGGAAAGATTTTGCCATTAGGGACACACAAACCAAATATGAAGGTCCCACGTCTTGCGGTTAAAGAATTAGGACCAAAGTTAAACTTTTTGTGACAGACGGACAGGCAAACGGGCGGACGGATGGACGGACAGGCAGACGAATGAGATTTAATGTCCCAACGCTTGCGCGAAAAGCGGGGAACAAAAAGAAACCGATGACCGAGTAGTCTGAAGGCAACAAAAATAATACATCGAAATAATCTGTAAGTGAAATATGAACACCCTATTCCTCACGGTTCAAACATATATCCCAGTTTTTGAGAAGGTCAAAATTCAAATTCAATACTAGGTCAAAAATCATGGTAGCAAATAAAAGCTCCGGTCAAAAGCACTGGGTCAAAATCATGGTACCTAACGAAAGTTTTGATCCTGAGGAATCTATGTGTGGAGTATGAAAGCCTTATACCTTGAGTATCAATAGATATAGCCAAGGTTGAAGTGTTTGGACCAGGAGAATAGATCAAATTCCAAGGTCAAGGTATTTAGGTCAAAAGCCATAAAACTAAATGAAAGCTCTGATCCTGATAAATCTATATGTGAAATATGAAAGTCTCATCTCTTACGTCTCAAAAGATGTAGACAAAGTGAAAGTTTTGGAAAGAATTTCAAATCCCAAAGTCAAAGTCAATACCTATAGTGTCAAATGAAAGTTCTTAACTTGAAGAGACTATAGATGAGGTATGAAAGCCTTGTCTCTAGCGAATCAAAAGATAAGTCAAGATAAAAGTTTTGAAAGGAGATCAGAGTAAAAGGTCACTAGGTCAAAAATAAACCCTATAACGGTTTAAATGATATTGTTCTTTTAACAGTTTTTATTTGAAAAGTCGAAGTCTAAGGTCAAGGTTACAGTCTGTCAAAACCTTTCACCTCTCATATGTAATTCGGTCCTATGTGGTAAAGTTACTCATCGGTCCGAAAAAAAAAACTGTCCGAAAAGAAATACAGGAAATTCAAGAATTTAACAATAAGATACTTATTCTCCACTTGCAAAGGCGTGTATGTTAGGAGAAAGTTTAAAAAAGCACGGCCCCATCTGTTCTTAAAATCTGTGGACCCGAGATATTATTGGACTTCTGATGGGTCACTTACTATTCATGATCTAACACTGCAGACAATCTCATGTTGAAACAACCTTTTACAAAGGGGTTTGGTGTACTTATTGCTAAATTATGTTTTGAGAAGATGGACAAAGAGCAGGGCATTGACCCTTTTGCCTCGTTGAACCTGAGCAATGGTCTGCCGACTTTCCAGATGGGGTTGAAAAGGGGAGGGGGTTCGTTTTCCTCGTATTTCTGTTTCTTTACATTTTTTTTCGTCATAAGACGACTTGCCCTTCACGGACATCCCGGGGATAGCCCCCTCCTCATATCTTAGTTTTGCAAGCATAGGTATTCATAACCGAACGACCTCTGACTGCTGCCCGATCGCGCTGTCGTAAAAGCTTTTTTGATCTATTCATGAAAATACACGAAATATCATGGTCGCATTAGCACTTAAACACTGCGAGAAAGTCGTATGTAAGCATTTATGAGAGTATGACCGGAGAACTCTATTAATAATTGAACCCGCACCGGTCATTCGGTCTGGAAATCGGGAGGGAAACACCGGTCCGAACGTTACTTTGCCGGTCAGGACCGGCGGTCCGATGTTATTGACATAGACTGGATACTAGGTCAAGTCCATATATAAAATTCCTTTTCTCTCATGATTAAAAAAGATATAGCTATGCATACAATTGTTGTGTACGTGGTGAAACGACGACGACGAAAATATGACATTAGCTCCCCGGACATTCCTATCGGCCATCGTATAATGCTGATTTGCTTTGTAGGAAATCGGGAGGCACATGACAGACTCTGCATGGAGTTCTGTTCCATAAAGAGTGCTAATACAGGAATTCAACGAGAAAATGTACAGGCTTTTCAGTGCAAGCTCACTAGTTTTCTTCGACTGATCAAGTCTGTTTACCAGTGAAATAAAATCGCTTATCGATGGAAATCTTAATATATATTAATATACATTAGTTGATGATATAATCTGGTTTTTGAGTGACTGATTTAGACTCTTTCCTGAAAATGTTAACCAGGGAATTTTGAGGACGCTTATTTGCAGCTGCGAGAGAAAAACCAGAAGTCTCTGTCGAGACTGAAGCTCTACTGGTTTCCTCTTATTATCTTTTAAAAGGGTGGGGCAGCAGCGGGGGAATGTGCCCCTCTTTCAAATCAAGGGGGGGGGTTATGTTCCGCCCCTTTAATCTTTAGGATTTTTTATCATCAAGTAGTTAGAATATCAGTTAAAGTGTGGAAACAAAGCAGTAAAACGCTAGTTTTTCTTCTGGTAGCAAAAGGGGCATGAGCCCCATCCCCTCTTTTTTCAAAACAGGGGATGGGATGAAGTATTTTTGTAACCCCCCCCCCCCTTTTTCGATATTTTCCAATGTCGGTTCAAGTGTAGAAACAAAGTATGCAAACACTAGTTTTTCTTCCAACTAGCTTAATTTTTTTTGCTAGCCATATATACATTTATATATAAATCATTATCCCATTTTTTTTTTCATTGCCCATCAATGCTTTAGAGAAATGACTTCATACTATTTCAAGAGGAGTTTACGGCACTGTTATATGTTTAATAATGTCTTTTGTCTGTTTTCTTTTTTGCCAATATCTGGTTGTAAAAGTGTCGTAAAAAGTTTTATCACATGGTGCTATATATATATAGGGCCATCATAAAGTTCATGAATCGGAAATTCTGGAGATTACTTGACAGAGTATAATAAACGCACTGTAGGCTAATGTGTTTATTTTATTTACAAATATACACAATTTATCTTTTTGGTTGTTTTATTCACACTGTTCCATTCTTATCTAGTGTTTATTTCTTTTCTAGGACTATGATCTTTTCTCAATAATTTATTCAAAATGGCCGCTGTTATATAAACATTAGAAGACAACTCGCCCAAAATCAATTCTGATTAGCATACAAACACTGCGATCTTAAGTCAACCATACAGGAAATAATTAAGAGAGGAAATTGAAGATAGTTGAAAGATAAAAATACATACATGAAATACAAATGTTGAGGTGTTGCACATATGTCTACAAAGCTATAACCCCCCTTTTAAATTACAGTACACTGTAGTGAAATAACAATTGGGGTCATTTCTGTATGGGTAACTCACGCCCTTTGAGGGGCCCCAGGGGTCCAGACTAGACCAAAAAATGCACATGCACAACTAGACCACCCAAACAAGAAGAAACCACAAAGAGGTCTCTGGGATTTATACCCTCAGGGAAAAAGAAGGCACAGAATCTTGGGACCACACCCCTTTGTGGGGGTCCAAAGTGGTCCAGACTGGACCAAAATTGCACATGTACAACTAGACATCCTACCAAACAGGATTAGACTATAATTTAGTCTGTGGGACATATATTGTTAGATAAGAAGAGGGAACAACATCTTGGGACCACACCCCTTTTGTGGGACCCAGGGGGTCCGAACTGGACCAAAATTGCACATGTACCACTAAACCACATACCAAACAAGATGAGAATGTTATTGGGTCCCGGGAACATATACCTTTATAGTAGAAGACATAACACAATTTTGGGACCACACCCTTTGTGGGACCCCAAGGGGTCCGACAGGACCAAAATTGCACATGCACAACTAGACCGCCTACCAAGCAAGATCAGACCCTAATTAGCTCTCTCAAACATATATCTTCAGAGAAGAAGAGGGAACAAAATTTTGGGACCACGCCCCTTTGTTAGGACCCCAAGTGGTCCGGACCGGACCAAAATGGCACATGCATAACTAGACCATCTACTTTACAAGATGAGACGATAATTAAGTCTCTGAGGCAAATACCTTTAGAGAAGAAGATGGAACAAGATTTTGGAACCACGCCCCTTTGTGGGACCTCAGGGGGTCCGAACTGGACCAAAATTGCACATGCACAACTAGACCACCAATCGAACAAGATGAAACCATAATTAAGTCTCTGGGACATATACCTTCAGAGAAGAAGAGGGAACAAATAAATTGTTTACGGACGGACGTCCGGACAACGGACGAAGGACCATCGCATGAGCTCGACTGGTCGAGACCAGTAGAGCTAAAAATTACGCCAAAAGGAGGGGGGCACAAACACACTTGTGCTCCTCCACTTGCAAAAATGGGGGGGGGGAGGGGGACACGTGCCCCCTCTTTCTCTTACGCCCTTGTTGAAGATCGAACAAGCGCATTATGAATCATGTTATCTGCTCTCTGTGCATGAAAAAGCGCAAGGAGAAATTAAATGAAAATGATGAAAGTATAAAAGATACCATCACTAAATCAAAAAAGTACCATACAGGATGAATCTTCCTCCTCATTTTCTCCATTTTGGAATGAATGAATTGCATACATAGTTTACTGATTGAGTGTTCGGCCTGAGATGCAGCTGATCCAGATACCTACCTTGCTCCACTTTGTTTAGTAGACTGGGAAATGGCAAAGCTGGTCTAGATCTTCGCCCAGCGATAGCAAGCAAGTCTCCAGTCTATATGTTTTAGAAGTTTGCTTACCCCTGATTCCATAGCGCCAAATGGCAAATGGTGGAAAGCGACGTGAAACTCTTATCAACCTAACTATCTGAATTAAATTGGAAAAATGAAGCATTTTTTTAAGATGACGAATCAGTGACCTACACGAATTTTGCTTTTCTTTCTAATGCCTTCCAGTGCGCACATAGTGTTATCAAAAGAAATAAGACCTGAAAGATATCTCTGGAAGATATACTAGTACCTTCTTCTTTCAAGTCTAGATCCATAACCGTAGACTCTATGCTTAATGCTCGTTCATGACCAGGACAGATGCGTTTATCGTTGTCACCAACAGATGCTGTATCGTCATTCTATTGAAAAGTAAACAGACCACAGTTGATTTATGTACAAAACAAGAGAGAAATATGACGCTCTGCTTTTCTCGTGGAAAACGAAGCTGTGAAAAGATCTTTTAAACGGTTAAGAGAGTATTCGATGATTGATCATCATGACAGAGAGAGCCCAGATGGATCTAAATTTCTTTTCCGAGAAGCTGGAAGTAATATCTTTAAAATCTGTGGCTTACCTTGGTGTAATTCTGCAAGCCATGGACTCGTTTACAATGACATGAAGGGAATATCTTCTGTAAAAACTTCTTCAGTGTTCTGTAATCAACTGTATTTGCAAATGTATGTCTTTTTAATTCGGATACGTCTCTCCCCTGGAAGCAAAGGTAAATATAAATTGGCAGAATTAACATTTCTGTCAAAAGAGAAATATGTATGCCAGAATTTGTGCCATACTGGCAATATTACAGTTGTCTAAGGTCGATTTAAACGTAGGTACCTACTTAAGGCTGTAGAATGGTCAGCTTTTTGAATACCACAACCGGAAGTAGTATTAATTTATAACTGTTCACCTAATAATACATTCACATTTTGATAAAGATTCACTCGTAACACACAGAACTGACCTCGACCTAATTCTATATGATTTAAATATGACGTAAAGGATGAAGAGTATCACAATGTCTTTTTGTGTAGATCATGTTCCCACAACATGTAATTGTTTTATTTTGTATAAACAGTTACGATGTTGAAGGGATATGGACAGTTCATGAAAAATCCAAAAATTGAAATTTTGTCACAATTCTTTCATAAACATTCTTTATTAAATTCTGGCTAAAACAGCATTTCAGAGCATCAAATCACAGGGGAAATATTGATGAAAACCATGCTATTTTGCATGAAAATGTTGAAGTCCGAAAAGATGTCAAGTTATTTATTTGATTTCAACAAACAGAACAAGCTTAAAACAAACATCCTTCTATATCACTCAGATGCCATTCGTTTTAATATCCATACTGTGGTTCTTGGGACAATTTTCAAAGTGGGGTACACTCTGAGATTTATTTTAGCCATGGTGGCGCCACCTGTCGAAAAATTTTGACGAAATGAACAAACTTGGTTTAAGACCAATAGTACTTCATGTACACCAAGTTACATCAAAATCCTTTAGGCGGTTTGAATAGGTCGAAAATGTTGAAAGTTTAGACAGACGGACAAACGGACGGACTGAAAGATAAATGGACAGACGACGGACAAAAAGGTGATCATAAAAGTTCGCTTCAGCTTTCAACTTAGGTAATATAAACACGAGGGGAGGAGAATATCTAAGATAAAAAGAGAAAAAGAGAAAGTGGGCCTCTTTCCTGGCCAAGGGTAAAGTTACAAAACAATGATCACACATGTACAACCAGACCACTGTATAAAAAGCGACTTACTTAGGAGTACAACCTATTACTTACGGCTGAGTGATATTTCCATAATCCCTATAATCACTTAAAGCGACATCTTATACACACTACTACTGATGTTATCATTATAATAAGCTCGACTTTGGTCAAGATGCGGTTTCCTGATGGTTGTTAGTGGGTAAAAGTAAATAATGATGCATTGAATCTATGCAGCTATGTCATACTTGCCTCATATGGCAAACATTGAAGAGTACCAAGGGTGTGAATAAATAAAGTTAACACCACAAAAAACCCCAAACAAATATAAAACCCCCCCCCCCCCCCCCCCCCCGAAAATAAAAAAAAAAACCCACCCAAGACAATGATGGGAAATATCTATACTATTTAGAAACAGACTGTAGTTAGAGGAGAACAGAAATGTAAGCAAATCCTCCTGCTGCTAACAAAAGAATATCATATCAAAGGACTGAAGGTCCTGAGTAACACTCATATGAAGATGAAGAGGAATTAGTGTTATCAATGGTATTAATTCAGGACTAGTTTCATTCTTAGAATTAACGGCACAAATTCAAAATGACTCTTAAATCATTGAGCTAATTAAATCAATTTTCTTTGAATGAAACAAAATTGAAGTGGGAATAGTTATACGAGGCTTGCATTCAAGTCTGCATTCCAAGATGAACCATTAGCGCAAGTTGGGGAATTTTCATACAGTTTATTCTAGGTGACTTGGCATACGGTCGAGTCAGAAATCTTTTATTTTTACCAGTTTGTCACAAACTGAGGTACCCCCAACAGGTTAAAGAAATCACCCAAGTGGAAAAACTGTCACCTGAAGCAACCAAACCAGGTACTCTAGTGTGCATCCCATAGATGAATCATTGGTGCAAGTTTGGTACTTTTACTGTCCATAACTGAGATACTCGTGCCCCAAACAGGATACCAAAATGACTCAAACGGAACAACCAAATTCAGAGAATTAGGGTCCCCCGCTTTTGACGCTCTAACAGTAAGGGTGCAGTGATCTGTGACATTGTCATGATCGTGCATGTCTACAGACACACATGCCAAAAATGAAGGCCCTACGTCTTACGGTAAAAAGTTATACTGAAGTAGGTCAAAGGTCACATAACAAAAATGTTGGTACCAACGGAAAGGTATTGCAATTAGGCACAAAAATGCCAAATATGATGGCCCTCCGTCTTACAATTAAAACAGTTATAACCAAGGTTAAGTTTTTGTGAAAGACGGACAGACAGACGAATGAGATTTAATGTCTCCACACTTTCACGAAAAGCGGGTGACAAAAAAGTATGCCAAGTACAGCTTGATCATGTTTTCGAGTCTGCATCCAAAGATGAATAATTAGTGTATGTTTTGTACTTGTAGCTTGTCCAGAATTGAGGTACCCCAGAAGGCTAACTATGTCACTCAAACCAAAAAATTATGTCACGTGCAGCATCCAAAGCATGCAGTCAAGATCAAGATCAATCTATATCCCAAGATATTTGCTACTTGCAGCATTTGTAGATTGTCCAGAACCGAGTTTTTTGGTTGCGGATGTCAGGCCTATAGCACAAGATAATCTAAACTATGTCAATGTGATCTAAGCCTGTCCTTGCTCTGAGCATTTGTTGTGGGTATCATGTGTACAAAGACAGAGAAGACATGGTGAATCCATGTTTGTAATTAGGAGGGGGTTGTAATCAAATGAGGGTGTTCCTGAGGATACTTAAGTGTCAAGAGGAAACAAGAGAATTCTATGATGTCAAAAGTATTGGTCTCAAATGGAAGGTCTCATCACAACGAATCTACATGTGAAGTATCAAAGTCGTGGGTCAAAAGTTATAGCCCAGGTTAAAGTTTTTGTGACAGACTGACAGATGGAGGAATGATATTTAATGTCCCCTAGCTTTCACAAAAGCCGTGGACAAAAAGTGATGTTAAAAAAGACATTCTTATTCATTTGTTTTGTTTTGATAATTCTGATTGGTCCACACAATAGTTTTCAGACATGTACACTACCCTCCATTAGTAAGTACCCACCCCAGGAATTTTCTATAAAGACAACAAATAAGTCAATATTTTAGGTTGTTAGATTTTAACTGATAGAATGTTGGGACAATTTGTCTGCCAGGAGATGCAGAACACTTGTTAAAAGCATGCCTAAACATATTCAAGCTGTGATAAAGGCAAGAGGAGGGTACACAAAATATTAGACTGAAATGTGCGTTATAGATTAGTATAGCATTTTTATATGATTTTTAAAAAATGCTTTGTTAAATTTCACTTTTTCATTATAAAACATGACTTCTTTCATTGAATATAAATAGCAAAATACCTGAATTATTTCTATTTCTTTAAGTTTTGTGAAATAAATTCCAAAACTATGAAAAATATGAGTGTGTACTTATTTATGGAGGGTAGTGTATAACCACGATATATCGTCCTCAAATGTATTAATACATTGTACCTGCTCTTTGTCCACATTGCCTCTGACTCAAACTATCAAAATCCTGTCTGTAGCAACTTCGTTCACTGTTCTTAACGTCCATCTTAAATCTTATATCAAGGACGATTTGCAAGTTCTACCATTTACATGCACAATTATAACAATCAAGCTGAACCAACAAAACTAACAACGTACATGACATGATGACGTACCACAATGCAACATGCTTTCCAGCATGTTATTTCATCTCGCCGCGCCGCAGCAAAACTGCCTGTTCAGCTGTCCACGATGTGATGTTAAGTCACTCAAGTATGAATCAATTTGTGATCAATAATCTAATCATAAAATTTTAAGAATATGAAAATGAAGAAACTTCTTATGTCGGTGCACATAATATCAATTCGTTTCTCGGAAGAAATTTAAACACGGCGCTATTCGTCCATTAGCAACGCGGAATTTGGGGGCAATTTCAAAGAGAAAAAACCCGATGTTTGTGTTACTGTTTGTGTACTCCGCAAGCGTCGCCAGGAAAACTCTTGTTTTCGAGGGTATATTCACGGTATACCTGTCGGAAACAATCAAACATTGTACGTTTATCTTCTAATTTTAAGTAGGAAATTTATTGAAAATTTAAAACCTTGAGACTAGATACAATCACAATGAACATAAAATGTTTTATTGTAGATCATATAAAATGTAAAAATTTTTTACTCCGCGCAATGTCTTTATTGTTATTTTAACGATTATATATGAAACAAATTGAAAATATTTAACGCGTCGATTTTTTGAAATGAAAGATTATTGCACGACATGTCTTGCAACTCTATATATGCAAATTGGGAAAACGTAGACCTCAAATTAGGTCACCTTAACACCTAGCTCTGGTGAAACTTACGCAGAATGTTTACAATACAGAAAGGAATAAATCTAACTTATTATTTGATGAATATGTAGTTCTTAACATACCAGCAGTATCAAATAATGTTCATGAATATTTGCAAATTTAATGCACATAACCATGGACCTATTTTACTTGCTGTATGAATAGATGAGCAAAGGGGTGAATCCCAAGAATTCAATATGGCAGCACCCATGACGCAGGTCGATAACAGTGTAACACTTCATGTTACAATAAAAACCGAAAACGAAACAAAACATTCCCCAAACAGAAACCCCCAAACCGCTAAACAAAGCAAAAATCAAACCACCTATAATCACATGATGCTTGTAGTCACAGCCGGTCCTAATGGTAGCAATAGGTAACCATGTACACCTTCACCATATGTGGAAATAATGCAATATCACACCACATAAAATACTAAACAACTACAAACAAGACTATAGAATATTGGGTATCCCATAATATCTGTTACTACTTTCAATGTTTATTATGCATATTTATGAAATCGGTGTTTATACGAAAATAACATAACATAAAAAGTAATAAAATTAAGCTTTAAGGAGTATACATAAAATAACACACAAAAAACAACATTGCTACATGTAAACAATCCGGCAACTTTGACACATGTTTGGGGAGAATGTGTGTGGAACGTTCAGACGGCAGATCGGGGGTAAGTTATTATAACTGATCGTTAGCTTAATGTTAATATATGTTAGATATATATATATCGGGCAAAATGCTGTGATGAAAGATTATCTATTTATCATTTGATGTTAGATCTTAAACGATGGTATATTTTACAAAAATCTATGCTCAAAGAAAATGATAATGAATTTGATAGAGTTTGGTCACCATGGTCCTTTTTGAGTACATGTAGTTGAAATAATTCCTTTTTTTCAGTGAAATACATGTACAAGCAAATAAACTATGTGCACATGATGTAATATGTGTGATAACGTGTCAAATAATATAATCACACGTCTTATGTTAGTTATGTTTATTGTATATATTCATCTATGTAAACCTCCTTCCTTCTCCTACTACTTTATATCCACCACTCTCCTTCTTTTTACTTTCTACAAAAAATTTTGTTTTGTCAAATTTGATAATATTAATTTAATGTTTAATATATATATATATATATATTAATTATGACATTCAAAATAAAATCAAAAAAAAAATTAATAAATAAAAAAAATTACTAATAATAAAAAAATACATGTTAGATATTTGCTCCATTTGATGCCGAAATGCATAGAATCCATAGAATGCCGGCCATTCCGTTTATCAAAATTGCAAGTTTACGCAACGTAAGGAATTGGGGCAGGTTTGGTGTGGTAGTTAAGCGCTTTGCTTGTGGCGCCGACGATCCGGGTTCGATTTCCCGAATTGCGCCACTATGTTTAAGAGGTTGGTTACCTCCTGCTACCATGTCGCGATATAAATGAAAAATTTTTGAAAGCGACGTAAAGCACCAACCAACCAACCATTCATATTGGGCCACTACTTGCGGCTACGTGTGGATGTGTTCATACCAGTATTTACACGTAACCAGAATGCGTCGTTGGTCAACATTACCACTTTCGTCACTGCGGTTATAAATCGTAGATTACATATGAATATCAGCTTTTCTATTCTTTATTTATTTCCTATTTTCCTATTTCTGTATTAAACTCGGATATCAAATGCACAAACGACTTTAATTATTCCTTTTTTAAAGTAGAAAGAACGGAGGAAATCTGACTAAAAAATCTGCCGAACTCGCTGATAGAAACAAATATAGAATGTCACAACAATAGTCGATTACACAGCAAGCGTGTTTTCCAGTAAGCATACAACATTCAACTATCATAGAATAATAATAATAAAAACAATAAATAATAATAAAAACAATAAATAAAATCAAAGATGACATGGCTCATCAGACTGCAGCATTTGATTTTCAACCGCAGGAAGTTGATTTTGCACCTAAACTATAAAATATTTCAAAAATCTAGTAAAATAGTCACATCAAATGCAAATTTGTTAACAGGATGCCTAGACAGGACTCAACAGATTTGTCCAATACTAAGCTACCACAAACTTCTTAACCAACTTATTCAAGTGGAAAAGTTGGTCAGGTGCAGCATCTGGGTCCATCTCAGTATCCTAAAATGAACCACCGATGCAAATTAGATCACTCCGGCATTAGTACTTTGTGCAGCACTAGGCTACCTTAAACCTCTTCACCGGAAAAGTAGGTCATATGCGGTATCTGATGCAAGGGTCCATCTCGGAATCCCAAGACGAACCAGCCACACAATTTGGTCACCCTGGTACAGGTACTTTTACCAATATCGAGGAACCCAAACTTCATAAACACGACACGGACGCCCTGGGGTTTAACTCAGTGAGCTAAAAAATAATACACATTTACCAAATACTGTGTCGAAGTTTACTTTAATACAGTTTTCAAAATAAATTACACCATTATATCATGTGTAAACAATCTGCTCTCTGATTATAATTTATTCCATAGCAATGAAGGATTAGCTGTTGTATATAGGCTTCTGACGAGTTAACGTCATATGAAACGTCATGATTTGTGATCATGACATCTCTTTCCATTTTTTAGACAACCTGCATTACATTAAATATTTATTTAAATGTAGAAATCTCGAACACATAATTTCAGCAATATATTTTATCAAATAAAGCAATCAAGAAAACAACCGAAAATATGTCTACACCTCTATGAATGCGTTGGCTACATGGAAATGAATTCTCGGCATAACAATATAATAGAATTCTTTTGATTTTACATTTCATCTAACCGCATATATACAATTAATACAATAAATAAGCTAAAACAAGCAACATTCTCCTCAGATAACATCTTAGGATAAAATAATATTGTGCCGCTTTTGTTTTACCCTTTCATATCCTTACTATGTAAGCCTATAGACGGCCATGACAGATCTGTTGAAATTCTTTTGTCCTAAATACATGTATATCGTAATAGAAAGTCCAAGCAGTATACGTTTTCTAAGGTTTTATCATGCTTGCATGGTGTTTAATTAGGTTAAAGATAGACTATCCCTGACTAGCCAGGGCAATAAGAATAACCATCATTGGCTAGGTACAGAGATCAGATAAACCATCGCTGACAAGCCAGGGAGATCAGAATAACCATCATAGGCTACATGTAGATGCAAGGATCAGATAGACCATTGCTGATTAGCCAGGGAGATCAGAATAACCATCATAGGCTACATGTAGATACAAGGATCAGATAGACCATTACTGAGTAGTCTGGGAGATCAGAATAACCATCATTAGTTAGGTACAGGGATAAGTTAAACCATCGCTGACTAACCAGGGAGATCAGAATAACCATCATTGGCTAGGTACAAGGATCAGATAGATCACTGCTGACTAGCCAGGGAGATCTGAATAACCAGACCATGGCTCAGTGTCTAGTCAGGGAGATCAGAATAACCATCACTGGCTAGGTACAGGGATCAGACAGACCATTGCTGACTAGCCAGGGAAATCAGAATAACCAGACCATGGCTGTCTAGTCAGGGAGATCAGAATAACCATCATTGGCTAGATACAAGAATCAGACAGATCATCGCAGACTATCCAGGGAGATCAGAATAACCATCATTGGCTAGATACAAGAATCAGATAGACCATCACAGACTAGCCAGGGAGATAAGAATAACCATCGTTGGCTAGATACAAGAATCAGATAGACCATCGCTGTCCAGTCAGAGAGATCATAATAACCATTATTATTTGTGTTATTTGGTGCCATTGACTAGCGATGTGCATCAGAATGACTGTCGTTGGCTAGGTACAGGGATTACATAGGCCATCACTGACTAGCCAAAGGGGTTAGACTGACTATCAATGGCTAGGTACTGGGATCATATAGATCATCACTGACCAGCGAGGAGGATCAGACTGACTATCAACGGCTAGGTACTGGGATCATATAGATCATCACTGACCAGCAAGGAGGATCAGACTGACTATCAATGGCTAGGTACTGGGATCATATAGATCATCACTGACCAGCAAGGAGGATCAGACTGACTATCAACGGCTAGGTACTGGGATCATATAGATCATCACTGACCAGCAAGGAGGATCAGACTGACTATCAATGGCTAGGTACTGGGATCATATAGATCATCACTGACCAGCAAGGAGGATCAGACTGACTATCAATGGCTAGGTACTGGGATCATATAGATCATCACTGACCAGCAAGGAGGATCAGACTGACTATCAATGGCTAGGTACTGGGATCATATAGATCATCACTGACCAGCAAGGAAGATCAGACTATTAATGGCCAGGTACTGGAATCATATAGATCATCACTGACCAGCAAGGAGGATCAGACTATCAATGGCTAGGTCCTGGGATCATATAGATCATCACTGATCAGCGAGGAGGATCAGACTGACTATCAATGGCTAGGTCCTGGGATCATATAGATCATCACTGAACAGCAAGGAGGATCAGACTGACTATCAATGGCTAGGAACTGGGATCATATAGATCATCACTGATCAGCAAGGAGGATCAGACTGACTATCAATGGCTAGGAACTGGGATCATATAGATCATCACTGACCAGCAAGGAGGATCAGACTGACTATCAACGGCTAGGTACTGGGATCATATAGATCATCACTGACCAGCAAGGAGGATCAGACTAACTATCAATGGCTAGGTACTGGGATCATATAGATCATCACTGACCAGCAAGGAGGATCAGACTGACTATCAATGGCTAGGTACTGGGATCATATAGATCATCACTGATCAGCAAGGAGGATCAGACTGACTATCAATGGCTAGGATCATATAGATCATCACTGACCAGCAAGGAGGATCAGACTGACTATCAACGGCTAGGTACTGGGATCATATAGATCATCACTGACCAGCAAGGAGGATCAGACTAACTATCAATGGCTAGGTACTGGGATCATATAGATCATCACTGACCAGCAAGGAGGATCAGACTAACTATCAATGGCTAGGTACTGGGATCATATAGATCATCACTGACCAGCAAGGAGGATCAGACTGACTATCAATGGCTAGGTACTGGGATCATATAGATCATCACTGACCAGCAAGGAAGATCAGACTATCAATGGCTAGGTACTGGGATCATATATATCATCACTGATCAGCGAGGAGGATCAGAATGACTATCAATGGCTAGGAACTGGGATCATATAGATCATCACTGATCAGCAAGGAGGATCAGACTGACTATCAATGGCTAGGAACTGGGATCATATAGATCATCACTGAACAGCAAGGAGGACCAGACTGACTATCAATGGCTAGGTAATGGGATCATATAGATCATCACTGACCAGCAAGGAGGATCAGACTGATTATCATTGGCTATCAATCCCACCCTAGACCTTTACATGAGCTAGCCTGATATGAAGTTTGAAAGAATTAATTATTCCTAATTCAAGTTATTATATGGAAACCGAAATACAACGATAGAGTCTTTTTTCAGTAACCGTGACCCTTCGAGTTGACCTTTTGACACCAAAATCAATCTCACATTAGATCTTTATATAAGCTAACATTGTTTGAAGTTTGAATCAAACTGGTCATTAATCACTGAATTTATTGTCTGGAAACCATCCGGACAGACAGACGGACAGAAGGACAACAACAAACACTATAGTCCCTTCCTATTGAACTGGCAGGAGACTAATAAAAGTGGCAAATTACATTTATTAACACATTTAACTTTAATGTATTTGCATATATTCAATCTTTCGTAAGTCGTGGATATTATAAAATTATACATAAATTTCACATTAAATCCAATTATAATTATTCATTTATTTATTTTCCCAAAATTAGAACTTATTTACAATTTACAAAGTATTAGCTATGAAAGCTATGTACGTATCCTATTGGAGGTCCTCCCAACCAGTATTCTATTTAGGAAACATGTCATCATATAGAGGGAGTCAATCGATTCGATTGAGAGTGTCATGGTGGTAATGTTTGAATGTGAAGGTATGACATTCGACCTGGTGGTAGTTTTCTCCAATTATGTTTTAATTCATCTACAAGTTTGATTATGGAAGACCGGGAAAGCTATATCTCACTATAAAATTATCGTGCAGTACAATGCAGTACATTTTGTGTTAACTTCTCAGTCTGTTAACTCATACTGCGTCTTTCCCACTACACGTTGTGTCTTATAGTACATTTATTTCAAGTCATACTTCGCCTTTCCCAGTACACGTTGTGTCTTGCAGTACATTTTATGTTAAGTCATACTGCGCCTTTCCCAGTACACGTTGTGTCTTGCAGTACATTTTATGTTAAGTCATACTGCGCCTTTCCCACTACATGTTGTGTCTTGCAGTACATTTTATCAGACTGTTCCATTGTTTTTCATTAATTGTATTTTACCGCTCCTACTTCGGACTCGTTTTATATATTCATTACATTGACGTGACAAATTGACCCGTCGCTGCTCAGAGAGGAGGAAAGGAAATTAGGACATTAAGACAAAGATTATGTCTTGAGAATCTAGATTTCACAGCTTGGATAAGATTTTTGTAGGCTATCAAGTACATCTACTGTTTAATAAATCGAACGTATTTGGGAGTTAATCGTGCAAATAAATACGGTTGCTCGGACGTTTCCAACAAATTGCAATGCTTTCTACACAATGTCGTTATTCAAGTGGACAATTCAATCTGGTTTCTGTGAAAACAAGATAATATATTTAAGTAACACTGGTTTGGAAAAGGACTGTGAGGGAAAATGTGAGTTAATGCGTTTTGATAATTTCTATACAATGACAAATGCCTATCAGGTATACAATTTCCCCCAATTGTAAATGACAGTATCATCTTTCCTCCTTCTATAAATTATCCATTTTCGGTTTGATTTTTATAATACATGATACGTATATAAATTAGTGTAAGCGCTGAATTTCGTCTAAAAGCAAAAAACTTTGGAACAGTTAAAGTGAAAGTCAAACAAAAATGTTGGAAACTAATTTTCAATAGACAATCATGTTTTGCTAATGTTCAATTGTCTTTATCCTATTTCTTTTTCGGATTTTAGTATTTTCATCCTAAAATGCCCCCCCCCCCCCACAAAGAGTGAATATGTCCAAGAGGGTAAGGCGGGGGGGGGGGTAACAACAGACATTTTAAATTGAAAAGAGAACCGATAATTTCCCTTCAATCTTCACAGCGATCGACCAATATTTAGATCTGAGCCAAGGTTCAATAAGTTGTCACAGTGCGCTATCCGTAAACTTTTCCACATTTTAATTTTCTTCAGAAACACTGAAGCAATTTTGATAAATCTTGGTAAAGATGAAGTACTCAATGTTCTCTTCACGTGGTTTGGTCAGATCCGTCAAAGGGTGGGTCAAGGGCTGGCCTAAAAAGACATCCTTCTTTGAAAATTTGTTTCTTCAGATCGGCTGCATAGAGTATACCATAGATAAACAAACCGAATTCATAAGGGTGACCCAGATGGGTGATACTAGAAGAGAAGTGTCCTTGTATTTGGTTTCATTTCGATATTAATTTCTGACGCGTATTTAACGTCTTTTTCGATTCTGCACATTTCCAAGTATTATGAATTAATGCTGCGTATGTTCTTCGATTTTATAGAAATAATGGAACTGTAAAAATTGAGAGTAAAATTAATTTTGAGAATTGTAGTTTCAACTGTCCATGGTGCTGTTGTCTTCTATAAACGCACATATTGTATTATATACAATTTAAAATGATAATTGTGAAACGATAAGAAATTGAAAGCTTGTCCCTCCCTCCACACACGAACTCTTTTGCAATGCGTCTAACGGTCCTGTATATATCCGCCAAACACGTTTAAATCAAGTTGATTTTATGAACATGAAAAAAAACGTTCTACAATATATATGAAAATATATATCAGATAAAGCATCGTTCTCGTTTTAGAATAAAAAAGTTTCCATTCCCTTTTACCGGTATGTAGTATGGATTTCAGTAGTGATTCAAAGAAACCTTTCTATTTTTGACTGTATCATATACCATGCCTTTCTTTTAATACGTTTATATACCGAGTATATTCCTTTCACCTTTTCTGCATGTTTCATTTTTTACCCATCTTCATCCCCTCATATAACTATTGGTGGGAGAATGAAATCCGGATATAGGAGGGGGAAATTGTATATAAACCACTGGGGAAAAACTATGCCGGTATCTTCCAAAAAAGAAAGGGAGGTCTATACTAGAATAGGTAAGACTCCAAGGGAAAAATCTATGCTGGGCCCATTTTCCCTGGGAAAAATGGGGGGACTATGTGGGGGAATGGGAGTGTATGCTAATAACTCTCATTCAAAATCGAAACCTAATTACAACATTTATAAATAGAGATAGTCCAGATAAAGTCAATAAAACTAATGATCCCTTTTAAGTACATGTATATGTTCTTTATCATTATATTCATTTCTTATCGGATGCAAAACCTCTTCTTTGATGCACAAAAAGGTTGACTGTTAATATATTGAGCATAATCAGAAGTAGTAAACTACAATTCATGAGTCCAAAATTATAGGGACAGTTCTCAAACACACGTATAAACCGATTTCGTTTTGTGTGTTTAGGACTTAGGATCGCTGCTACTGCTAATGCCTTGTTCAGCATGCTGTACATCCTCCTCTGTTCCTTGTAAAGGTGCAGAGCAGCAGGTGCGAACAAGAGGCTTTAACAGTTAGTGTCACCTAAACGTAACGAATTACATTCATAATGAACATAAAATCTAGAGTCTAATCTAACAAAACATTCTGATTAACAAAGGGAAATACAAATACAATTCATCAAATGTTATAAAGGTGTCTGGTTGGTGTATATTGCATCTAGATAATTATTAATCAACAGATAAGGAAAAATGAGTTGAATAGATATTTTGATGTGAAATATATATGGTACATTAATTATAATGCTTTACCACTATGATTATAAATACAGTGCTGCCTCGTACTATAACTTTTTATTTATGGCATTTATCTAAACCTCGGGTAATTAAAACGTGGTATTACCATAAACATGTACATGAGATATTTG
This sequence comes from Pteria penguin, assembly GCA_035048485.1. Lineage (NCBI taxonomy): Eukaryota > Metazoa > Mollusca > Bivalvia > Pterioida > Pteriidae > Pteria > Pteria penguin. The sequence goes on along the minus strand of CM068582.1, from coordinate 54,321,612 downwards.
TTAAACACATATGCCCCCCCCCCCCCATTTCTGGTTGATTGATTATTGTTTTGCGTCACTCCAAGATTATTTCACGAATATGAATGCCTGATGCATTGCATACAAATTAAGAAAAATCGAAACTTTATTTATTTTACAACGATTAAGTAACAAGTTAACAACTTGTATAAATCTTGCTCGTTGGCACGGATCTTGGCGTAAGTGTGTCGTTTGTGTGGGAGGAAACCGGATTACCCGAAGAAAACCCACGAAGCCAGGTTGGTGACAGCCCCACCATCTCACGTACCACACCGGGAATCGAACCCGGGTTGCATTGGTGAGAAGCGAGCGCGCTACCAACTGCGCTGCAACGAACTCACCCGAAGCAGTGAGGATCTTTCACGTGCCACGCCTACTGTGACACGGGGACTCGGCTTTTACTGTCATCGGAAGGACAGAACACCGATGTGCCCAGGGCGGGAGTCGAACCCGGGACCTCTCGATCACAAACCGAACACATTATCCATTAGTCCACATCGGCTTACCCCCCTTCAGGTATCATATTTTACAACTGTATAGTACTACATGTACTAGGTGACCTTTGACCTTAGAATCAATACGGGCCATTTACTACTCGAAACCAAGCAAGATATGATAAATCATCACTATTAAGGGTTTTCAAGATATTGGGCGGATACCAATTGCATAAAGTACTGCACTGCACTCGGTGACCTTTGAATTTTTTGACCTGAAAATCAATGGGAGTCATCTACTGTTCATATCCAAGTTACATATGAAATATCGCCATTATTAGGCAAAAACTTCTCAAGATATTGGGCGGACACCGATTGTACACAATACTGCATTGCACTAAATCATCTTTGACCTTAAAATCAATAGGGGTCATTAATTAATCATAACTACCCCACAAATGAAATATCAAGCAACGGGTTCTCAAGATATAGGGTGGAAAACGTAAGGTCCACCGACCTACAGACTGACCGACCAACTTGTACAAAGCAATATGCCAAATATCAACTTATTTCTTTGTGAATTCATAGTGTTTTATCTATAAATGTGTAACTGATATAAAATGAAAACAACTAAGGCGCTGTCACACTCTAGCGTACAGGGCCAGCGTATGAGGAACGTATCGAATATTTTGAAAAATTGTTTATACGCACAACTTTTCAGCGTATGAGGTCGATTTTCGGTTAATGACCGTGAGAGTAACGTGAGCCTAGCGTATCGTCAGCGTATGAGTAGCGTACGCATAGGGTACGTCAGCGTATGTGATGTGATGTGTATTTGAGTTGGACGTATACCGACGTATGAGTAACGTATATCAGCGTACCTCTGACGTATGAGAAATGTATGCGGAACGTCAGAATATCGTATGAGAGTACACAACGGGGGGTATAAAAGGTGGCAGCGCGCGAATTTCGTCATTCCGACAGTAGACTTCAAGCTGTCAAGATGCCAAAACGCCGTGCCCAGAAATCCAAGCCAGTTGATGTTCCTCCTCCTTCTCCACCTGCACCTGCCGATCCTGATCCTGAACCAGATGTCATCCTTCCTCCTCCTCGGCAAGCTGGTCCTTCAGAAGATACTGGTGGTGATGCCTCAGACGCAGTCTCTCAAATTCCCCGGGAAGACTCCAAGGAATCTTCTCCAGCATTCTCACATTCCTCCAGGGCTGCTTCAACACCCTCCAAACACAAAAAGAAGCAGAGGGCCAAGAAGAGTGAAATCAGTTTGAATTTTGCTGAGGAGGACCAGATGTTGGACTTTATCAGAGATAAAGATATTGCATCAAGTTATGCAACACAATGCAAGCTTATTATTAGCTTCACGGTGGAGGGGCTATGTTGCATGGTAGTCAGTAGCACTTGAAACCCGTTGGTCAGGATGCCAAAAGCATCTTCAACTACTCGTCTGGCCCGGAAAATCCTGTAGTTGAAGATCCTCTCTTCATTGTTGAGACCACGGCTCTATGGCTTTATCATCGTCTCGCGGAGTGCAAACGCATCCTACCCCAGGAAGAAATTAGGTACATCCTGGTTGTTATGGGGTAGAGGATCTGGCTCAGGCAATCCAAGGGCTCCATCTTCTACCAGTTCTTTCAGCTCACAGTTGTTGTAGATCTGAGCATCAGATGCACAGCCTGTACTGCCCACGTCCGCCCAGATCAATTTGTAGTCCGCGTCTACGAGGGCCATCAATACAATGGAATAAAAGCCCTTTGTAGTTGTAATACTGGGATCCGCTCTTGGGGGGGGGGGGGACACTTGCAAGCAATGTGCTTTCCATCTAGTGCACCACAGGCATGGGGAAAGTTCCGTTTCTGCAGGAATTTATCAGATATGCGACGCCATTCCTCTGGAGTAGTGGGGCAGGTCATGATTTCAGGCAAGCACTCGTCAACGATGGCTTGGCACACCTGGCGGACAATCACTGACTGTGTTATGAGGGACACGCCACCCATACTGCATTGTGGAATAACTGCTTCCAGATGCAAGATGTCGCAGAGTAAATGCAAGCTTCAGTCCAGGCTCCAGGGATTCCCTGCATCTAGTATGTTGCCTGGTGATGTTGGGACCTGCCCTGTACAGCAGTTCATCATACATTTCTGGAGGCATGCGTAGGAAGTTCCTGAAGGCTCTCTGATCTTCATTTCTCAATATAACCATAAGCTGGTCATAGAGGCCAAATTGACGCCGCCTTCCAATCCAAAGTTCACCCAGATTGCACGCCTCATTCTACACCTTCTTCTTCTGTGTTTAGCATACTCAACTGCCAACTGTAACAAATCTTTGTGATTTTGCAGCACAGCAACCCCTATCTCTGAACTGCTGGTACAAACTGATACAGATTTGGAAATTACACCCCCATACGCTGGAAATACGCATGTAATACAGATGGGATAAGTTGGTTGTACGCCCAGAACACGTTAGGCATAAGTTGAGTATGTTACACTGTCGTTAGAACTACCATCATAACGTTAGCCATTCGTTAGACACACGTTCATTATACGCTCCTCTAACGCTAGGTTTCCTGGCCCACTCAATTTCAACGTATGAGAAACGTATTTGACGTATGAGTAACGTACCCTCAGCGTACCTCTAGCGTGTTCAGCGTATGAGGAACGTATAAGGAGCGTAAACTTCATACGATGACATACGCTGAAAAGTTTTGTGCATGTTCAAAATATTTTTGGTCGTCAGCGTACATTAGCGTACACCAACGTACCCCGGCGTACTAGAAACGTATTCCAGTGTATCCCAAGCGTGTTTCAACGCATGTCAGCGTATGCCCAAAAAGTCCATACGTTCCTCATACGCTGGCTCTATACGTGAGAGTGTAACAGCGCCTTAAAGGGTCTTTTACACTATTACGAATAGGCATACCGTAGTTCAGCATGTGAGAAAAATATGGCATTCGCTGACATAAGCTGAAGTACGGTATAACATCGGTTTCAATTCGTTGTTGTTCGTTCTCATACGTTGTTTCAATGAGTTGCGTTTTTACTGCAAATTGTTAACTTAAAGTGTTATATTGGTAACGTATTTGGAACAATCAGTCGACGAATATTAAAGTACCCACTGCGTGTATGATCGTACACAAATTTTCCGTCTTACGTTACAGAACGAGTACTTGATGTGTCTTCTTTGTGATTCAGACCTACACGACTGAGATGTTTTCATACAATTGGAGTGAGCAACGAGGCTGCAGCGACAGTATATTCTGACTTTTCTTCAACATGAAATGACAATGAATGAATTACCCTGTATGCCTATATACAGATTAGAAAAAGAAGGCGGAGACATGGACAATGCAGTCGGAGGTTCTGATGATCAGACAATGGATTCAGAAACGAAGGCAATATGTTCTGTATGACCAACGTATGGTCCAACTATGGAATGAAGACGTATATGGATTTACAAATTTCAAGAAAATGTAACCTGAAAAATGTTCGATAACTCCTTGATAGTATATTGGTCTAGAGATATGCAAATAAAACAGAAAGAAGTGCCTCCAGGTTAATTCGATATCAAGGGTCTACAATTAACACTAAAACGGGCAATGTCCGTATTGTGTATGGTTCCATATCAAGAAGAATGCGAATCAAGACAAGGCGAGACAAATAAACGTCTCCTAATTGGATACAACACTCGCCGTAAAATTCTTGTAGAAACCTGTCAAATGCAGTAAATATATATCTTCGATTTCGGATTGTCAAAAAGGTACAGAAGGATAGTTTATGGTATGTCCCAAAGTGTCGCTTATCATCTTGGAAGATGGACCTCAAACCACAAGATCCCTAAATCGATCTATGAATTTCCTCAGTGACAACTTCAGACATTCCCTAACATGTCCCTGTGTGAGTAGAGTCATGCCAAGTAGCTTAGACGTCGGGACGAAATCTTCGTATAAAGAGTATGTTCTGAGATAGCGTATACATTGTACAGAAGAGGACGGCCTGTTGCTACCCAGGAAAAACTTGGTGATATTAATATTGGTATCGTCACATTTGTGATAAAGAAAGATGAATACAAAGAACCATGGTCTTTAACTGACAGGAGTAAACGAGGTAATAAGCAAAAGAGATGTTCTTAGTTGTATCCTTTATCTCGAGTTACTAGGATAGATGACGTTAAGGTGATCTTTAAAAGTAAGGATTGTTGATTGACAAAACATCGTATATGTATTTTTATGTAAAGATGAATCGAGATGTTGTTTCCATCAGTTAGAGAACAGAGATGAATTCTGCTTCGTATGAGTCAAGGAATATGTCAGCTAAAAATGGGACGCAATTAGTACCCTTTGGAATGCCGACAAACTGCAGGAAAACTCTCCAACAAGGAAGTACGAATATGTCATTAGAAATTTCAACATATCGAGGATACCTCTTCGGTGTATTTGCTATTGGAAGCAGAATATTCCTTAACAAGATCTGTATTGTCGAGACCTAAGACTAGATATTTATATCTGCTACTACCATTTTCGTAAATGAATGCGTTTTGAACAATAGAAGCAATTCATTCATGCTTGTGACTTTATTGAAAATAGGAGATTTGATAAATTCTGGACTTAATTTTAAATTTTAAAATTTTTAATGATCCACATCTGATGAACACGGCTTCTGGATTAATCAGTAGAGCAGTACGTCTGAAGATAACGCACAGGATACAGAGAACGGTTTCTTTTTTGGCGTCTGTATCTTGCCTATTGGGAGTTTTGCGCACATATATTCCATGGTTGAATTAGCAGGGTAAGCACAATTCGTTAGACGTATTTTGAGAGATCGTTGGCACTTGTTCCGCAAACGCACTAATTCGTTATTTGTTCGTTACTGATTCGTTAAAGTCGTTATGACTATGTTTCATATATTGTCAGTACATTCTGTTTTGCCTCCAAAAAATAATACAGGTGGAAAAGTTATGTGTATTTGGACATTGTCCACTTCTTGGATTTCATCCACATACGTTGGGCCAATCATCAGAGTTTGAAAGATCCTTTACCATAAACAGCTGATATAGATAAGTCATTTATTGCAAGTTGAAAAGCTGTCCGTGTCATTTACCATTGCAACATATGATCTCTGTCATATCAAGTAATCGGAAAACAAACTCTACCCTCACTAACGCTTTTACCACAGTTTTATATATCTATTATTTGAATGTAATTTGATATCATTGCTGCTGATAAATTCCTGTATAAAGATCCGTTACAGAATATTGTGTGAAATGTCAGAGACAATGCTTTACAAAAATTAATATTTTAATAGTTTGGAAAACAAATTCAAAGCCCTCTGCAGAATTAATAAGACACTAAAATGTATATCTACTTTATCATCTGTGATAAATGACAAATTTCATTGGAACAATGATACCACTAAAATAAAATCAAATCTGTATTAGTATCACCATGAAATAAAACAAGAGGCCCCAGTAGATCTATATCGCTCACATGAGCACAATTTGCTTATTCACAAACAAATGACAGCTAAATTTTGGTAAAAGTCTTTGATTACTTTGAGTACTTACTTTCTATAAAATTTGGCGAAATTCTATGAAGCAGTTAATGAAAAGAAGCCAAAACATGTCTCAACCAATTATAGCTCGTTTGCGACCATCCTATATGACAGACTGGGTCAAACGATACATTTTTGGTATGGGACATTGATAACTTACTTCCTGTAAGATTTGGTGCAGCAGTTGCTGAAAACATGTACAAAATGTGTCAGCCAATCACAGCCCTTGACAGCCATCTTGGATGAGAGATCAGGTCGAAAGATACAATTTTGGTAGAAGACCTTGAGTACTTATACCCTGTAAGATTTGGTTAATCTCTGTGAAGCTTTAATGAAAAGGTGAAAATGCCTCAGCCAATCACAGCCCTTGATGGCCATCTTGGATGATGGAGTACATTGAAAGATACAATTTTAGAAGAGGACCTTGAGTACTTGCTTGTTATCAGATTTAGCATCATTCTGAGCAGCAGTTTTGGAGAAGTCGAAAATGTGTCAGCCAATCATAACCTATTTCGACCATCTTGGATAATTGATCGGGTCTAAAAATACAAACCTGGTAGAGGATCCTAAGTACCGACATTTTATAATGTGTGATGAAATTCTGTAAAGCGGTTACAGAGGAGATGAATATATGAAACGTTTACGATGGACAGCGCGCTATGACAATAGCTCACTTGACGAAGGCTCATGTAAGTTAAAATTAAAAAAAAACATCGTTTGAAAATGGAATGCGAATTAAGTCAAAGGTAAAACTGAATGACCTGAACAACTGTACATGACACTAACGCACCATAATACTATCTTGCCATCGTACCACCATGGCATCGCACTAAATATCACCGTACCATGATACTTTCACACCACCGTGCCATCATACTATCATACCTATTTATCTATCAGTTAAATAGAAAAGCCCTATCTCTCAAAGTTCGAAGCAAAGGTTAACTTCTTTTTAAAAAGTGTGTCGAAGTTCGAGGTCAAGGTCACTAGGTCATAAGACATGGTATCAAATGAAAGCAATGATTCTGAGGCATCTTTATATGACGGAAGCTCTGTCACTCGCAATTCAAAAGATATAGTCTAGGTAAAAGTCTTGTCTACGCCATGGGATAACGATGCTGGGGGCATAGCATTTTATTGATTTAGAATGAAAAGTTCTACAAAACACAAAATCAAACTGTCTTTGCTATGCAGGAAAGCTTTGTTTGCACTTAAAAGAAAATGTGACTTTTTATGTGTGAATCTTAGTTTTAATCACAAAACACGTTTATCTCTGTTTGATACTTATATTTCCATTGTGGTTAACTATGTTGTGAGATTTGGAGTTTGCAACCTGCCCAAAACAGAAAAAAGTTCACTTAGAGTTTTGTAAAGGTATATTAGGTGTAAAGAGATATACAACAAATGTTATGATTTACTGTGAACTTGGCTGGCTACCACTTATTTGTTTCAGAAAATAACAGATTGATAAATGTTGGCTTAAACTTATGCACTCTGAAAATTATTGTGTTTTGAAATCTTGTTTTAACTTTTTTATGACTGAATACATTGATAAACCTAATTATAAGAATTGGATTGCCAATGTTCATGGTATTTTATCAGAACGTGGTTTACACAACTTGTGGATGAATCACAGTATTCTCAGGGATAATCATGGCCAGGGGCGTATATTACGATATGATTTTAAGTAGGCTAAAATGAAGCCGCACGCTTCATACGAGGGGCGTAGCGCCGAAAGGGGGGGGGGGTAGGAGGGGCCTCGCCCGGGAAAAAAGAAACAAAATGCTGCATTTTTGAGTATACTTGAGTAATTGACATAATAATATTTCAATACAATTTGACAAATATCATGATAGTGAGAAATGGCTTAAAACAAGATATCATAGATTAAAAGACTCTTTTATAGGCTGCTATAAAAGATACATCAGTTACAACCGAGGGGTCTCAAAATCAAGTAAAACCCGAAGCTTTCCGAGGATTTTGCATGATTTTGAGACCCCGAGGGTGTAACTGATGTATCTTTCATAGCAGCCTATAAAAGAGTATTTTTCTCTCAAATTTTTGGCCCAAAATTGAATTTCCAAAAAATCGGAAAATATTTAACTTTATCGAATCAGGAAAATTTTCGTTTTCAGCGTCCTCGAAAATGGTTTATTCTAATGAATAAACCTAGATCAATATTCTCTTTGCCTTAAAATGTAAAACAACGTAGAAAAGGAGTTTTTATTTGATAAGAACAAACAAATGAACAAAAATGCAAAAAAAAAAAAAAAAAAATCTGCAAAATTTTGTGTAGGCTCGAGCCTTTTAGCCTATATATAATATACGCCACTGATGGCATTCCTATTGCAAAAGATTAATCGACCTTTACAGACAATTATGTCTGAAATTAATACCTCTCAAAATGTTTCTTGTATAAACACTTTATTGACCAAGTCACTTTACAAGTATGTCTTTCAAAACAAATTTTAACCAACATAAAAGTATATCAGTAAATTGCGTCTTTCTTCTCATTGTTTACATGTATGTATTGAAGAAGGACGATACGTACTTGTGTATTTTGTAAAGATGATATTTAAGATGAATTTAATTTCATTTTGAAATGTCCCTTGTATCATAAAATTAGGTTGAATTTTATAAAGCCATATTATTCTCGTCGATCCTCTGTCTTTAAACTAGTACAATTATTAAGCACAAATAACATCAAAGATTTGTGCAATTTAGGTAAATATGTCAAATATGCTTTAAACATCAGAAAATCTGTATAAACATATATAATCAAAACATACCATGTTGCTTATTACAGATTATAAATATTTATTTAAGCTGACACACTGATATTATTTCTGAACATGTATGTTGACTATATATATATATATATATATATATATATATATATATATATATATATATATATATATATATATATATATATATATATATATATATATATCGTTAGTTATACTATTGTATCATGTACATATATTTAAACCATTTAATATATATCCGACCTTACATATATAAGATTGATATTTGATCTATAAGCTGTATTGCTTTTGATGAATAAACTATACTATATCAGCATTAGCTCTCCGGACTTCCGCCCCGTTGAGGTAAAATATAAAGTTAGTAGAGAACCGTGAGTACAGAAGTACAGTGGAAAATGGACGAGGAAGGACGGACGGACGATGGACGTGTAATCTGAATAGCTCGCTAGAGTCTTCGGCTAAGACGACCTCTAAGGTAATGAAAAGTGATATGTGTAACATTGCATCTGACCAATAAATGAAAAATACTGTTATTATGGACATCAACTAGAGTGCGAGACAAAGCCTTACAGACAAACCTATGTCTGACTTTTTGTTGTATATTTACTACTGACCACAGTATACTCTACAATAATATTGTTACTTTTTCACTCCAGATGGTCAATGACCACGTTTATTGTGGAAGGTTTCATTAAGTAAATGTACCTCATTCAGATACTTCTGCGCGATCTATTCACAGCGTCCATTAATAAAGAAAGTCATTTACATATAAATCGTTCCCGACACACCACGTTTTCTGCAGAGAAATCGAACCCGATCAAATACAAAATTGTCATCAGAATGTCCACAACATTAACTTCCCGTCTATGCAGATCGTATAACAAATCACTGCGCCATCGACTAGACACAGATCATGTGTTAAAAAGTCGTGTAAGATAGAGCCGGATCGGCAGATTTAGACAACTTTATTCGTTGGTCAATTATACACTTTTAGTTAAAGTAATTGTTCCTATGCTGCTGGGCAGATGCAATACTTTGTAACTGATTTGTAGAACGAATGCATAATGTTTCAAGGTGTCACAGGGTTGTTAGAAGGTAATAAGAAAATAATCATCTTTGTTTCCTCTGTAAAAGTCTGGATGTTATTGTAGAAATGAAAATAATTTGTTTCCTCTGCTAAGGCCGAAGTTTTGTTTTGTTTTTCTTTTTCTGTTTTGTGTCCGTGTGCCGGAAGGTTTTCTTGTCATCTTCAAAAACAAATAAAATTTACTTTTGGAATTCCCAAGCCGAACCGTTAGCGTTTTACAGTTAACGCCTTTTAATCGTCATTCAAGCGCTTTAATAAAATCCAACGATATAACATCGATTAAGCACCGAGATAACATATCACTGAGTGCTACAAAGGTACACGAGGTAAAATTTAGGGCAGAGGTTTTTTCCCACTCCGAGGACCTCAGGGGTCAAGGATGACTGACAAGGGCAATAAAAGTTTTGTTTTTGCACCACTTCATCATAATGCAGTGTTTTAGTCCAAGACGCATTTTCCATCGAAAATAAACAGATATAATCGCAACTATTAGAAGTCCTTTTCTTGTCCAGTTCCAAGGACCATTTAGGTTCAAGGTTTAAGGCGCCTGTATCAAATCTTATGAGACTTTGATAAAATGTTTTGTCTTCTAGAGGAGAAAAGTATAGAAGCAACTGATTCCACATAACATTGATAACAATGATCTGCGAGGGTTTTTATTTTGTTTGTTTTCTTTTTGTTTTGTTTTGGGGGGGGTTTTGGGGGGGGGGGGTTGGTGTGTTTGGGATTTTAAAATTTTTAAAAATTTTTTTTTTTGCTTTACATTGTATTGTTATATTGTAATGTGTAATGCAAATAACTACATGAAAATTTAAAAAATGTAATATTGACATCAACAGAAATGAAAGTGAAATTCAAGTTTGGTTTAAGTACAGATTCCTTAACTTTCAGAATATAGAAAATACGGAATTGTGGATGTAAAATTGATGAAATGCAATAAATTTTGCTCTGTCAATACATGTACATGTATTTTGATTTTCGACTTGTTTGTTTTTCCCCTTCCTGACTGGTTTTCGGGTCTCCATCTGACGCAAAACCGAAAAAATAAACCATCTTTGGCCTAAGCAGATTACAGGAGAACGATTGGAAGAATATTCACATTATCGCAAGGTTCATAGATACTATAGAATACTATTTAAATTCCTTCTAAAATATACGGAAAGAGTAAACTTCTACAAAAACACTAGTAGATTTTAGTCGAGATTAGCAAGTAGATTTCTGTACAAATGTACTTAAGCTAAGGGTACTCGGTAATTTTAAATTACTTGATCATAGAATAAGTTTCAATCTGATACCACATGTTATTTGTTATATCCTGCTTCTGGTCAAGTAATGCCTGAACTACACGCACAGAGTCACTTTCTGTTTCTCATTGCAACAACGTTCGCTATTCAAGAATGTCGGATCAACCAGAGGTCAATGAAAGTCACGTTATAAATAAAGGTCAGTTATAGGTAAAGAGGAAAATTATGACGTAGCAGAGTGAAATAAAAAGGTGTTAATAAATAAATAAAATGGATAAATGAAAGAGAAAAGAAAGAAAAGCATTTTTGTTTCTGGAATTGTATAATCATGTGGAGCAAAATAGATGACAAATCAAATATAAACAATGTTTTTTTTTATATATTTTAATAATATATAATTTTATAATATGTTTTTTGTGCAACACGAATGTCCTCGGTGGCAACAACGTCCAAATAATGCATATTTACTAGATGTAGGCTAAAGGTTACGGCTAAGGTCACGAGGTCAATGACCTTAGTGTAATCTGAAAGGGCTTCATTATTGGAGTATGCTTGCCAAATATGAAGTCTCTATCTCTAACGGTTCAAAAGTAATAGCTAAGGTTATGTTGACCAAAAACAAAATAAATAAATAAAGATAAACAAGAAATATCTACACAAACAGTTGGACAGGTAAAACAATATGTTCCAAATCTATCGATCCGATATATCCGAAATATATCAGATACTTTGTTCAGTGCTTCTGGCTCTATTGTCTTAAGCAGATGTTGTCAAAAGTTTTCTTTAGCTACACTGTTTTCTCATCTCAGATTTGATAAACTTGCAAACTCCACAACTAAATGTTTCCGAAAGGCGACAAGCCAATAAGACCTCGCATGATATGCAAAATCGGAAAAGAAATTATCCTGATTATGTTCAAGCTAAAAGGTTCTGTGGAACTTAAGCTTGCGTAGTCAAAGCAATCATTGCTACTGTCCGGATAACGCATCCTATTCACTCTTCATATCACGGATTACTCCTATAATTTGACTGACGCTTTGAATTATCCATATTACATATCAGTATAAGCTTATATCTAATCTCTTTCGGGATAATTAGGACTTCAAGGCTCCCATGATCATATTACCAATATGACTGTAGATCTATTTACCCAGCACAACGACCCTCCTAATGTTATGAATATCGAGCTATAGTACTCTACAATCCTAACAGTGTATCAAATCGTCCACAGGGTGCAATGAACTGCATCATAATACCCTGACATATGACCAACAATTTCAATACGATATTCAGTCAACATATTAGGTAGTATTTACATGATTACTAGACTCCTCATGTTAAACGCCCGTTACCCTACCCGATTTATATTCAATAATTCTTGTTGGACCGGATTACATCAGAAAGCGCGAATTAATATTTTAATGGGCGGAGCTTGCCTAGAATGGCCAGATAAGCTAACCAGGTCCATTGCAAGCATAACATAAAACATATATGCATATAATAAACAATGACACCAGACCATGATAAATTTAAGTTGACAGCATAAAATACAAATCAAAAGAAAACACTCCAGATTCGAACAAAACCCAAATCATAGACAGCTGCGAGAACCAATTCACGGGAAAGAGAATCAACAGAACTGCAGAATTACCTTTCGCGGTTTCTCTTTGACTTCAAGGTCAGATCAAATTTTGAAAATTGCACTTTCAATTTTTATAAATATGTGAGACGACAAACTGTACGTGTACATGTACTACTGCATGCAGACAACGTAATCACATATGCATGATGTGGGTCACTTCTTCTGTTACATACGTTAATTCTTGAATTCTTGTGTAATTGACTAATTAAATTCATAAGATAAGATAAAACAAGAGCAACGCCTAGCGTTGCATAATACGCCCGTCGCTTAATTCGGACAGGATCAATTCGCATTTGGCATGATTTTCATGAAAAACATCTGACGTTTACTGAAATTAATTGCGTTTCATTGCATTTTATCATAGGATAAGTCCAAGGGCAATAACTCCTGCAGAAATGGTCCTATCCAACCCATCTTGGAACTTGACCTGCAAAAAAAAACCTTGAAATTTTTTAGGAACAAGCCCCCCCCCCTTCCTAAAATTATAAATTTCTCAAAAATGAAGAAAAAGATATCAATACCTGTAAAATATGTGGAAATTCGTACATTTGATTTGTTTCATGATAAATTTCATAATGTTGTTACAAAAATTAGATTTTTAATGAATATTCAAAACGAAATCTTGAAATTTATGAGTCCAAGGGCCATAAATCCGTCAAAAGTAGGGCAATCGTAACAAAACTCGAACTGGTACTGACGTCGCTTGGAATAAAGCTATATACCAAATTTCAACTCAATATCTTGAAAGACGGCAAAAAAGTCCGGAAAACATGACCTAGGACATATGGTCACCCCCCCCCCTCCCAAAATTATAAATTTCTCAAAAATGAAGAAAAAGATATTAAAACCAGTAACATATTTGATAGTTGGAACATTTTACTTGTTTCATGATAAATTTCATAATGTTTTGACGAGAAATAGATTTTTAATGAATTTCTGAAAAAATCTTGAAATTTATAAGTCCAAGGGCCATAAATCCGTAAAAAGTAGGTCAATCGTAACAATACTCGAACTGGTATTGACGCTACTTGATATAAAGCTATATACTAAATTTCAACTCAATATCTTGAAAGACGGCAAAAAAAGTCCGGGAAACATGACCCCGGACGGACTGACGCACGGACGGACGGACAGCGCCATAACATAATACGTCCCGTCTAATTACGTACGTATAAAAAAGAACAAATTCAAAGGGAATTATGTAAAATTTATGTCGAAGATGAACTTCATTTTATGCTTAAATGTCCCCCCTATTCGACTCTGAGAGTAATGTTTTTGAAAAGATATTATTTTCAAAGTCCAACTACTGAGCTCCACAAATACAGAAGAACTTAGAAAAACGGTAAATTCATTAAATAAGCTTTTGACATAAAAATATTTGATGTTACTTATTTATGTATTTATACATTAATTTACAGTACTTGATGATCTACATGTATTTAACCTTGATGCACATTTGTATTTGCATATTTGTCTGTGTTTATATCTATATGCTGTATGGCATTTGATCAATAAACTATACTATATACCTTTCGCAGTCTCGTTCCAGCTTTGGTATCATAGCATGATAATTATTTTGAAAATTGTACTACAGTATGTATGTATGTGCACTACTGCAGACAGCACAGGCTTCTTCCGTTACATACATTACATCTTTTTTTTTGTAAATAGCTAATTCAAGATAAAATAATCCAGTATTTTGTCGCTTCTATTTGAGTTTTTATTACAGTGAGAATTTCACAGCCTTTCAATAAATTTAGTAGAGATGCAACGATATACCGCGATATGATATATCGCGATACATGGGTCACGATACGATACACGATACGATAGGGGACTCAAACGATACGCAACCATACGCCAATATTACTCATTATAAAATTATGTTGCAATTTCCATGATAAATAGAGATGTTTTATATTTAGAAAATTGTAAGAAAAAGACCAGATGGATATGTTTTCAGTATATTCTTTATACTGTTATATTGTATCAATTTGTACCTCATTTCTAGTATGAATTGTAATGTGTATTTCTTTTTCTTCCAAAGCTCTTTTATACATATAGGATCTTCGTGAAATCGAACAGGTACATTTTAACCCTGATTTCATGATAAGAAAATGTATCACGATACGTATCGTATCGCTGTTCAAGTATCGTGATACGTATCGTATCGTGAGGAGCTGTATCGTTGCATCTCTAAAATTTAGATCTGCTTCATATTAATGCACTATTTTCTTTACTTATAAGGGTTGGGAGAATTTAAAAACTATAACATGATTTTTCGAAAATACGTACGTGAATCGAGCGGGAAATTTGATTTATAAGAGTAAGTTCATTTCAAAACTGTTTTAAAAGGATTTGGTAATGTAAATATAAGGAATGAGTGCTTTATTTTTTGTGTTCATGGAATATTATTCCGGCTTGTCACGAGCAAATTTTTCGAGAACCGTTTCGCGGTTCACGAAATCTGCACGTGAATAACAAGAGTTATATTCCATGAATAAAAAAGTAAAATAAATAAAAATAAAAATAAATAAATAAGACACTCATTACTTAATTATCTTCATGTATTATATTAGGCATTATATCTAAGTCCAAAAGTATACGGGTTTTTGTCTGGAGAAAACATTTATTTTTTCTGACCTATGGAAGATGTAAGCGTTACCAATTGTTTGCCCTTATGTAACTGTTACTGTTTGTCCCTATGACTGCTCTGTAGTGTGGTAGTGGGGACGGTGTAACCGTTACTGATTGCTGGTCCCTATGATTGCTCTGTAGTGTGGTAGTGGGGATTATTTGTCTTTATATGGCCGCAACTGGTTGCTTGTCCCTATGAATGCTCTGTAGTATGGCGGTGGGGAAGATGTAACCGTTCAGCGTTTTTCACCAGTGCAATTTTATGCCGTTATTCGGCTATTTCCCCTCGCCAAAATAAGCTAAAAATTCCCAAAAAATGATATAAAATTCCCAATAAAACAAAATTTAAAAAATCCAACATTTCGATCGTAATATATCAATTCCGTAAAATATCATTTAAAGAAATTCTGAGTTGTTTATATCGTTGTCAGTCTGGGTGTCTTAAACGCTTTGTGTACAAACTAGAAACGAGTGTCGCGGACCCCGTGTGGCCCCGTGTCGTGTTGTAGTGCAAGATGTCGCACAATACGCCTGTTTCGAGATAATGATCCGGACCGAAATTTTTCGAATTTTACGCGCTCCTCGTGACAAAGGTGGGACATGTCTACATCCGTCTCTGCGTAAAGTTAATGACCCGCTCTGTTTAAATGCTAATAATTAAGAAATGCTAAATGATAAATACATGAATGATAATAATGTTTGTATGTTCAGATAGATTTAAAAAATAAAACTGAAAAAAAGAAAAAAAAAATGAGTGAATTTAATCTTTTAGGGGCGGTTTATATCTTCAGTACAGCGGATCTCGGTGGAAAGTTGTCTGCTACAAAGAATTATAAAAATTATCAGGGAAAACATAATACATGAACATCTAGGATACTTCATCTTGACAATGCTCAAGAAATTAGTGTTGGTAGTTTCATTGAATTGTTCCTTATAATTCACAGAGACATATATATATATACACATATATATGTCTCTGTAATTCACAATTACCGAGATATCCTTTACTATAATGGCCAGCAGTGTCCCACCTTTACCCTCTTACGTCTCAAGGAGCACATAAAAACCGAAAATTGACGGTCCGGATTTGTATTTCGAAACTGAAGTATTCAAAGTATTACGTGAAACGACTTCGGCAGAAAGATTCTAAAGGACTTATTAAGATAAGTGATGCTTTTAAGAAACAAGTAAAGACGCCTAAAACTAATTTTGAATTAGCCAAAAATGACACAATAGAGAGTCACATTACGCCAAGCTCAAGTATACTGTCAGTAGTACGTAAATCGGCGCCTGCCAATTCGGCCTCGGAGCCCACCCCGCTTAATCATGGAGCGCAAATCGAAGCCCAAGTCTGAACAAAAAACGCAACAGAATGAGACAACAAACCCTTGACAGTTTAATGAAAATTTGTCATTTCAATTAAGAGCCATCTGAGGGTGATTTAGACACTCGTGTTGACATGTTCAAATGTTACAAAAAAAGAAAATTGAATTTGTGACTAAAAGTTAATTAAAAATTCCCAATTTTATATTTTTGTCGTTGTTTTTCCCAATTCCAGGGGCATAGGGTACTTTGGAAAACAAAGTGTGAAAAAACACTGCCGTTATTGAGTGCTTGTCCCTATGAATGCTCTGTAGTAAGGCGGTGGGGAAGATGTAACCGTTACTGAGTGTTTGTCCCTATGATAGCTCTGTAGTATGGCGGTGAGGAAGATGTAACTGTTACTGAGTGCTTGTCCCTATGAATGCTCTGTAGTATGGCGGTGGGGAAGATGTAACCGCTACTGATTGCTTATCCCTATGAATGCTCTGTAGTATGGCGGTGGGGAAGATGTAACCGTTACTGAGTGCTTGTCCCCGTGATAGCTCTGTGGTATGGCGGTGGGGAAGATGTAACCGTTACTGAGTGCTTGTCCCTATGAATGCTCTGTGGTATGGCAGTGAGAAAGATGTAACCGTTACTGAGTGCTTGTCCCTATGATAGCTCTGTGGTATGGAAGTGAGGAAGATGTAACCGTTACTGATTGTTTGTCCCTATGATTGCTCTGTTCTGCGACAGTGGAAATTGTTTGTCTTTAAGTGGCCGCTACTGATTGCTTGTCCCTATCATTGCTCTTTAGTATGGCGGTGGGGAAGGTGTAACCGTTACTGATTGTTTGTCCCTATGATTGCACTGTCGTGTGAAAGTTTTTTTTTATTTCAACCAATTTTGCATTTCTAGTTTTTTAACATTTAAATTTATTTCCCTGAAAGTGACCAAATATACAAAGATTTTGCAATATAAGTAATCTAAATGAGAAAAGAAAAAAAATAAGATGAAAATGGCTGAGAAATTCCGTGAAGACCATTATAAGCAAATCTTCAACGAAACAGAAAATGTCACAGTCAAAAGTTATGGCCCATAGCCACTCGCCCGGTTTCTTCAGTTGTCGTGCAGGACTCGTTTCGATGCCTTGACATGCCTCTTCCTATCCCCAGTACTCGCCTGAAAGCGGCAAAATATTGCCGACGATTTAATTACAACTGTCATTTGTGTGCTCTAGCACCGTTGAAGAGAAATTAAACAGGGGTCGAATAAATATCTTCATCATCAGAAATCGTAAAATTTTCTGCGAGCTGCAACTTGTCGGCTATCATAATAACTCGTACCTTCAATACGTGATATTGTACTAGAGGGTTTATATCGCGAGTCACTACTACCGGCTTATGCTTATGGTGATTTGTAGCCCCACTTCGTGAAATTGTTCTGGAGGGTTCACATCGCGAGTTACAACTTGTCAGGTATCATAATAACTCGTACCTCCAATACGTGATATTGTACTAGAGGGTTTGTATCGCGAGTCACTACTACCGGCTTATGCTTATGGTGATTTGTAGCCCCACTTCGTGAAATTGTTCTGGAGGGTTTACATCGCGAGTCACTACTACCGGCTTATGCTCATGGTGATCTGTAGCTCCAATTCGTGATAATACTAGATCTACAGGTTTTATATCATAAGTCACAACTACCGGCTAATGCTCATAGTGATTGGTCCATTTTATTGTTCTCTTCGGCGTTCGACGACCTCTGCTCTGATGTTGTAGGGTTGTGAAAATTTCTATACAGGTATACCGAACAAAAAACAAAATCACATCTGAATGAGTTATCCAATATCTTGAATACCAAAACATCACATATTATTATCGGACACGTAAATCAATACTAAATTTCCAAACTTCTTGCAAAATTAAGGCTAAGTATAAACTACCATCACACGAATTTGTCAGATACCAATAACGATGAATGCTAGCGGATAACGCTGCAGGGTTCAGTATAAGTCGCCGTGTTTCGTAAAGTCAGGGTTCATACAGCTTGTGAGAAATGAAATTCAAGCAATTTTCAAGCACTTTTTGCGCAATGAGATGACCTTGAACACGGTCACCGGAAGCATGCGCATTGCGCCAATGCAGAGTCACCGTGACGCTTGATTGATAGTACTAACACAGGATATAAACAAAGCATCTCGATCACCATGACATTTTTGGTATGTTTATTAAGCGATACAAACCGATTCCATTTGTAACATTACGTTGTACTATTTTACAGAAGTTTGATGTTTTAAATAAATTCATGCACTGTTAAAAAATCAAGCACATTTTAATAGAAATTAAAGCACTTTTCAAGGACTTTTTTATTTTTTGTAAATCCAATCACTTTTCAAGGACTATGTGAAAATTCAAGCACTTTTCATAGTCTGTGCGAACCCTGAAGGTCTATGGATGGTGACCGAAAGGTCCTTGGTTCGACTCATGCCTCCAGGGGTCAATTGTTCAAAACTTTAACCAATGGTTAAGCTAACCAATGGTTAAATTTCGTCAGACTATATCTTTGAAATGAGAAAGATTTAAGTCATAGTATGTGTACAGTGAACGTGAAACTTTGCAGGGGATTACTGGACATTTGGGCCAGTTATTACTAGACCAAAGAATTTTTCTTTTTTGTTTTTGTTTTTTGGGCGGTTTTTTTTTTGTTGTTGTTTCATTTTTGTCATTTTTCTTAATTAATAATAAGTATTTCGGGAACAATTTATTGCAATCGGCCTCGGCCGATTGTATATTACGATAGTAAATTCGCTTTGAGAGCGCATGTGCAAACTCCATTAGCGTGGCATGTTGGGTAATAATCTAGTACTAAGAAACGGCATTAGCACATACTTCTGCTGTAAATATTGAGATTTCTAGAAATACATCTTATAAAATGTTCACAATTTTTTAAAAAAGATTTGCTTACTACAAAAACCAACTTATTTCCGAATATTGACGAGAACATCCGAGAGACTTTCCTAAAAAGGAAAAAAGACGCGGCTACTTTCCTAATAAGGAAAAATGAGGCGTGGCTGTAGAAATTTTAGCGGGAAAATTCACAACTGCGCACGAAAAGATGGTTTTTAAAACAAGTACATGTAATTCCTATTTACATAAAGCCATTTGGCTTTTTGACCAACAATCTGAAGATTTAAAGGTATTCCGATTGCAACATAAGCTCTTTAAAAAGCTACGCTTGTGCTAGCTATGGAAGTTTTGATACCAACGTGTTACCACCCGAAAGACAGACAGACCTATATTGACACAGACGCATTCCAAATTTCAAAACGAAGTTCTGAGAAGCAGAAACAGCATGAAAATGGAGCAAGCCATTATTCATATTTTGTATAGATTTACTACATGTAGATATTCCCTTGCATACATAAGCTCATTGTCACACACACACACACACAAACACATACATACACACACACACACACACACACACACACACACACACTTCATCAAGAAGAGTATTGCATTATTTATCATCATTGTCAACCTTTTCATTCTGTCATTCATACGATTCGTTCGGAACGGCTTCTCACTCTTCAAATACCGAACGAAAAAACAGATTGTTTGGGAAGTGGTAAATGGCGCAATGCGCAACATGAACTTTGTCGGTTATACATTGAGGGCTTTGGATCACGTTATCTACATATGTCTTCATATATAAAATAGTCGAAAGATCATTAAATTGAATACTTTTTCTGTGGAAAAGAACAAATCTTAAAATTTAAACCAGAATTATTACATAACTGTCAAGCTCTTTTTTTTTAAGCAGTGAAAGGGGAAATCCAATTTTTATTTGTTAAAATAACAGCCTTAACTGTCTGTTATTTTCACTCGAAAATGGGCGTGAATGTAAGATTTTTAATTGAAAAAGGACGGGGTATAGACATGAACATGCATGTCATATATACACAGGAATAAGCCATTTAATTGGTATTTGTAGGCAAAATTTTGCCGAAATTGTACTGTTAGTTTATTTTTATATGGAGTACTTACTATTTGACCGACAAATACCTCTCCCCCCGCCCTCCAGTAGAGCTCTTTTAGATCATGAAATCTTTAATTGTGTCTACCTACAACTTTGCATGCCGAACGTAAACAATAAACAACCAACGAGGACGATAAATCTAAAGTTGGGGAAAAAATGCACGTTGCGTGTCGCGCCATTTACAACTAGCTGGATGCTGGGTGTGTCAATTTACTGGGAATCAAATCTGAAACTGCGAATGAAATATGAACATACCGATATCGACACAATTTGATTGATTATATTGTTAAACTTAAGGAGTTTAAATACGATTTTTTGCTCCTAACTAGGGAAATATTACCGGACACTCGGTCCAGTAGTGACATTTTCTTTACCGGACCGAACTGATTTTTATCGGTCATGTCCGACGGACCCACGAGATTTCCGTTTTACTGGATTTGTAACATATGAAACAAGCTCTGTGGCGTGATTTAAATTTTTATATAGAAACCCTTTAAATTAACTTAATTGTCTCTCAAACTTTAAAGGGACATAGTCCGAGACTGGAAAATTTTAGCATGAAATGATAAATTGCGACAATATCTTATTTTCCCTGTATTACATAAATTATAAACTTTGTGTTAATTGCAAAATTTAAAACTAAAATTACTCAATGTTTTCGTACAATAAAGGTAATTGAGTCGAATTAAATTCGGCTGGTATCAATTCCCCGAATAAGGCGATGCTCCGCCCATAACCATGCGCGTGCAGGAATATTCAATGTAGAAAACAACAAAAATGGTTCACATGGAGGAATACGAGTACGAGAAAAGCAAAAGTGTGGTAGAAAATAACTATACACAAACTCAGAGGCCAAAAAAAAAAAAGAAAAGTGGAACAAATGTTAGAATCGGGTAAAGCTCGAGTTTCATTGTCACGTGATTTCCTCTGACCGACCTCATCAATATTCAAGGAGTTGGCCTGGTTATGTTGCAAATTTAAAACGGGCATATCTCGTTCACGACATCGACTTTGGTAACGATACGTTTTACACATATCTTAGATAATATACTAGCAATCGATTGCCGTTTAAGAAATCCGTTTACATTTTTTATACTTTTCCCGACTTCAATCGGATCATGCTCCTTTAACCATTGGTTAGCTTAACCAGTGGTTAAAGTTTCGAACAGCTGCCTCCAGTTCGGCAGTGTCCTCTCGAAACTGAAGTCTCCTGTCATATTTACTACGTCATGTTTACTACGTCATGTTCCCTCTCTCTTGCATTTGACAGATATCGTCCCCATATTAAAACTTTCTTACATTTATACTTTTGGAGAAACGATTGATGTACATATTTCTAAAAACAAGCTTGTTTCCCGTTTTCGTCTAATAAATCAACAAATAAAATCAAAGGACTCAAACGTCCTGAGAGTCGGCTTTGCTGATTTTAAGTATGTAATCATTTTACCATTTTAGTGGCGGATTCAGGATTTCAGGAAAATGGTGGTGGTGGGGGGCAAAAATTAGGTCTTTGTTGCAACTACATCGTCATTATACCTATGTACAAAATGCTAATTAAATTTGCTCTCTTCATACTATCTTACGGCAAAGAGTTTGCAGTTGTTTGTATCCGAAATGAACGTGCAATCGACAACTTCATGGCAACAAGTTTTACTGCATTATTGTCACGAGTCGAAGCTGAGCCAAGGAACGACATTCCTTCAAGTGGGACATTAAATAACCATCTTATTCACGATTCTCATAATGTTTTAACATCATTTATATTTAGAAACATACAACATTTAACGTAATATATATATTGCATTTTCATTATCAGAGGAAATGCGGGAAGATCGATCTTTAAATTTGTCATATATGTGAAAAAGAACTAAGTTCCAGAACATGTTGGGGAAAAGTTTAATTGAAATATATCGATAAAAACAAGCGATACCAGATCAAGACAAATGCTTTGTCCGGAGAATTACACAATCGAGCACGTCCGACGACGTTGGTGGTAAACACATCGTGTGAAATATTTTGTAAATTAACAATAAATAATGTTTAAACCAAACACATCGTAAAGTAGTCACAACTACATATTATTACGCGAAATTTGAAAACATTATTGCAACTCCTTTTTCGAGTTATTGAAACTAGTTTATGTTTAGCTTAAATTAACTGAGCTAAAGGTACATTGTGCTGATCAAGAATTTTTAAGACAACATCAGTAATTTTTCGGCACTTTATTTTTCAGCGGCGTAGAAAGCCCTATATCGGTAGTGAAAGTTATAACCCCTGAAAAGAAAGTGATTGCAATGAGTGCGGCTTCACCGAAGCCGACTCAAAAATTACTCCGACATTATCGTGACAATGAGCTGGCAATCAGTTTAAGTCTGCGTCATGGGACGAAAAGCACAATCCAAAATTTGCGTCAACATCATTGCATTATGTTAGAACGTGTATCGTGTGTGCAAAAATTAGGGGGAAAATAGCGAAATTTTTAATTAAAGATTTCTCACTTTGTGCAAAAGACAGGATGAATAATTGATAAGATATATATCACAGACTTTCACACAGCCAGAAAACAAACCCCAGGAGCTTCCCATACCCTATTGAAAGAATATCCATCATGCATACATATCGCACAAACCAGGTCAACTCCTTGCCAAAATCATTAATTACTTTGCAAGTATAAGCCGAATGGAAAGACAGATTACAATGCCGAATTCAGCTTTGCAGTTATAAACCCACATTCTCAGATTTATATCGTTGGCTCTTATTATCAAGTGATTTTGGTTCTATATTATTTTGTCACTGAACATCACAGAGGACATATTGTTTGTGGAAATTAACATCTGGTACACACAATCAATATTGGCATAGCAGTGAACACTATGAGCGATTCATGTATATTGTAATATTATCTATCAATAATTAACATGGTTGTGTGATCTTAGCCTTAATTCAAAGATGAAAGTACAAGATGTGCTTCATCTCACATTTATGGTGAAAGCACAAGACGTCCTCTTTAAAAATTTGAACTGTTTTTGTATACTAACACAAGACAGCTTTTATCACTTATGACTGTAATCGACATGGATTAATGATTTCTTAATATTCAAGAAGCTACAAACATTTAAAACTAAGACTGATTTTTCAAACAAGTTTCACAGCAGTTATAAGCAGAGTTGAAACATTTTCACACGACTGCTAATAGGAATGTATGTTAGGGTAAACACATGACACATATTGCGCAATATATAACATTGTCATCGGTGTAGGTTTAAACTATGCAACACTTGCAGTATATATTGCGCAATATATAACATTGTCATCGGTGTAGGTTTAAACTATGCAACACTTGCAGTATATATAACTTTCAAAACTCATCGGATGGACAGATTGTCGATTTCTATATACACCTAAATCTTATCTAAAAGAAGTAGCAGATAAAACAATGCAGATGATTCTTTTACCTAATGGTTAAATCATCAGAAATACAATGATTGGACATTTATATTGCACGTATATGATGCATTATATATATTATGAAAGCATAATATATATCCAGAAATTTTCGCAATATACTAATTTTCGCTATTTTCGCGAGTAATTTGAACTCGCGAAAATAAGTTACTGTGAAAATTTGCACTCCAAAAATGGGGATCAAACTGGTATTTATATCATCCCCGGACGACTAAGTGGCAAAGCGTGTAGAAATCCAGGGAATCGACGAATGATTTCATTATGTCATTGGTTTCAAACGTTTGTCGATAGCTAACAAGCAATTATCAACGCGTGAATGAATACAGCATATGGTAATCAAAGCCATTGTACGTGTCCGTATTCCCTTAATTAGTTTGTTTATATATTTATTGTTTGAAAGTACTTTCGCTGGGTCAATGGACGGAGTGTTCCTTTCCATGCCCATTTATGGAATGAAGACTGATAAGTGCCACCCGAAATACCAATTCCCCTCCGAATGCCACATTACTCATCCGGAAAACCACTGGGCAAACGAGGAAGCAATGATTCAATATGTTGAAAAAATTATATGCCCGTATGTGTCGAATAAAATTGAGGAATTTTATCTGCTGCTTGGTAAAAAAAAACAAGAGGCCCAAGTGGGCCTATATCGCTCACCTGAGTACCTAGATTATCAGTCATGCATGAAGGAAGAATTCATTTATTTTTGCATTAATGTGACTAAGTCAACACAGATGTTGAAAATATGTCAAATCTTATTTCAGGCTAGAATAAAAAACAACACTTTTTTGCACATCCATTCAGGTGATTTTGATATTAAGCATTTCCTTTGTCACTGCAAGAAGTCATTCAGGGCAACAAGTTAGTCATTTTCTTTAGGTGGGGCCTTTTGTTGACTGATTTCAAGTCTGGGTCATGAACAACAATTGTTTCAAATATTGTCCAGATCTAACTTAAAATTGTCTAATTTCATATGTTGAGTGTTGAGAAACATCTAAAAACTTATTTAGATGTGTAAAGAAATGAAAAAAAAATTTTGACCACAGCTGGATTTGAACCGCTACTCTCCATATTTCAATTACCAAGTGGTATATGTACTATTGTAAGAACTGCTTTTTAGACATGGTGGCATTATCTGTTAACCAATTTGGATGAAATTTACCAAATTGATAGAGGACTTTTAGTACTTCATGTATTCCATGTTTCATTAAAATCTTTCATGTGGTATAACAGCAGAAGTGAAAAATGTGATTGAATTGTTCCTATACACCCTCATTTGGAAGTCTTAAAAAATTCATAGAAAATCCAAAAATTGAGATATTGACAAAATTCTTTCAAAGTAACAATCCTTATCATAATTATGATCACAACAGTCCATAAGAAATCATCATTATCAATTAACTAGGAAATATGACACTTTTTTCTGCATTGAATCACCAAGTCCAAAGAAATGTCGAAAAAAATTCTAAAATTTGATTTTGGAAGGGAACCAAACTGACAATACATCTTCACTCATCCCTCTAGATCATTTCTATGCATTCTGTTTGTCTCTGTATACAGCCCGTATGAAAAAGAATATTGTTAAACGAGGGAACTCTTTTGTGACCTACTCTTGACTATGGTGGCGCCACCTGTAAAAAGGTCTGGACGAAAACAACAGAATTTGAAGAGGATCATAAGTGACTTATTTCTACCAAGGTTTATTATAATCCTTCGAACAGTTTTGTAGAAAAAGTTGAAAATGTGAAAAATGGCCAAACCCCCCCTTTTTTTTTGGAAGTCTTAAACGTAAAATTCCTAATTTCATATGTTGAGTGTTGAGAAACATCTAAAAACTTATTTAGATGTGTAAAAAAAAAAAAAAAATTTTTTGACCACAGCTGGATTTGAACCGCTACTCTCCATATTTCAATTACCAAGTGGTATATGTACCATTGTGAGACCTACTTTTAGACATGGTGGCATTATCTGTTAACCAATTTGGATGATCCGCACAAAAAACAAAACCTTTGAAAAGGACTATGAGTACTTGCATCCTACCCAGTTTTATCACAATCCTTCAAGTTGTTCTGTAGATCAAGTTGAAGATATGAAAAATTGTCCCCCCCCCCCCTTTTCTTGGAAGTCTTAAAAAATTCATAAAAAATTCAAAAACGAGATATTGAAAAAAATTCCTTCGCACCAGCATTCCTTACCATAGAAATGATTAAATGAAACCAAATGAATGCATCAATGTTTACTAAAAGAAAATAATAACTCTTTAATGCATTAAAATAACAAAGTCCAAAATAAAAATGAAAAAACGTCAAAAATTTGATTTCGGAATGGAACCAAAAATATCAACACTTCTTCCCATATGCCTCTAAATCATTCCTATGCAGTCGGTTTGTCGCTGTATGCACCCGATCTGAATAAGAAGTTTGTCAAAGGAGGGTACCCTATGTGACCTACTTTTGTCTGTGGTGGTGCCACCTGTTCATGGATCCTGACAAAGATGACCGCATTTGTCGGGGACCTTGAGTATTTGATGTTTGCCAAGTTTCATTGAATTCCAGCAAGTGGTTCCGAAGAAAAAGTTCAAACTGTGAAATGTTTACACCAATTATCCCCCCCCCCCCTTTTCTTGAAAGTCTTAAAAAATTCATAAAAAATCCAAAACATAAAATATTGAAAAATTTTCTTCGCAGTAGTATTTCTTACCATCAAAATGATCAAATTAAACCAAATTAATGCATCAATGTTTACTAAAAGAAAAAAATACCTCTTTTCTACATTAAAACTACCAAGTACAAAAAAACGTCAAAAATTTGATTTCAGAACAGAACCAAAAATAACAACACTTCTTCACACATCCCTCTAGATCATTCCTATGCATTCGGTTTGTCTCTGTATGCCCCCGGTCTGAAGAAGTTTGTCAAAGGAGGGTACCCTCTTTGACCTACTTTTGCCTGTGGTGGCGCCACCTGTTGATGAATCCGGACGAAAAACAACAACACTTGTAGGGGACCATGAGTACTACATGCTTATCAAGTTTCATCAAATTCTGTTCAGTGGTTCTGAAGAAGAAGTCGAAAATGTGAAAAGTTAACGACGGACGACAGACGACGGACGGACGACGGACGGTGATTGATCACAATAGCTCACTTGAGCCTTTGGCTCAGGTGAGCTAAAAAGACTTGTCATTTTGTCTGCTTCATTAACAAAGTACAGATAATTTCCGTTCAAGGCAAAACGTCTCCTTTACTTAAAAATCCGCCGATTGCACCGACAAGCTACAAGGTGTGGATTTGAGCGGAAACAAGTTCATTTATACATATAGGTAAACTGATTCACAGAGATGCGGGTATAGCTTGTCATCTGTCCAGTTGTTTGATGAGAGTCGTTTTTATTTCATAGTTAAAGAATATGTATTTTGTTTTTCTTTTTGAAATCGCAAAAAATTGTATTCGCGAAAATAAAGATACGCTTTTCTGATACTGAATCGCGAAATTTGATACTCGAGAAAATTTCTTGTTATACGGTATAAACATATAAGCGGGAGTTCCTCAAGGTTCGATCTTGAGTCTTCTTCTTTACTCAGTTTTATAAATAGTGTTGTTAATGAAATAACAGTATACACTCGTTCGCGTGAAATAAACGACTTACTCCAATCCAAACGCGGAGAAATACATGGCTAGTTGACTTCATCCTAATAAAACGAATGAACTCATAATTTCCAAAAAGAATTTTTTCCTCAAAAACGTCCCGAGTATGAGAACAACATACAAATCAAAAGAGTAACAGCCATACATATATAGGTGAAACCTTAAACAGTACTTTACATGGCAAGACCAGGATGAAATAAAATAGAGAATTAGTGTATTATGTATACTAAAATTTAAATTAAAAAAATATATCAATCGTTTATTACATCTATACGTCCTACCCTCGAATATGCTGACATCGTTTGAGACAATATTCCGGCGTATCTACAAAACGAGATCCGCTAAAACAATCAATGAAATGCAATGAAATTAACAAAACACTCGCTTTTACACAAAGAGACTGGAATCGAACACCGCGACTAATAGCATAACGAAGGAAAAAATCATTGTATCATTATGATGTACAGAATGGTAAATAATAGTTCTCCTCAGTATCTCAGTTATCTTGTTCCTTCTCTAATTCAACACACTTATTTCACATGAAAAAAACCCCTAAAATCTCCTGCAAATTCATTGTCGTACATCAGCATATCAAAAGCGTTCCTACCAAGTTCCATAAGTGTTGGATTAAGCTTTTCATCGCTACTAAAATCGCTAATGCCATTGCAATGTTCAAAACAAACATATCGCGCAACACGTTATCAATTCCGAATCATTTCAACTGAGGGACACGAAACGGACAAATACTCCTTGCTAAACTATGAATAAAGAAATGTGGGCTAACCGACCACCTATACAGACATAATCTGGTCCCTTCCTTTTTGTGTTCTTGCGGTCTGATTGAAATCAACAGACACGTTCTAAAACTGTCATTTACACAACGTGTTAAAAACAAACAAAGACTAGATTTAAGAACCCTATTTAGCGACACCACATTTTCTGAAGAAACGAATAGATAGGTTCAGCAAGTTTCGCGACGAATCAAGTCGCGGTTCTTCATTTAGTTAATTAACTGAACTGTTATGGTCCTAGAATGGTAATTAACGACACGTATAATTGGTTGATTATCTGTAGGGCGATAAGGCTACTATTTCAATGTATCAGGGGGTCTGATTAGATAAATTATTTGATTTATCTATAAAGATTGACCCTGCTGTAAAATCATTAATTTTAATTTCATTTCGCAGGAGAAGCAGGCTTGGTGTAGTGGTTGAGCGTTTGGCTTGCGGAGCCGACGATCCAGGTTCGATTCCCAGATTTTTCCACTATGTTTAAGAGGTTGGATACCTCCTGCTTCCATGTCGCCACATAACTGAACCAAACAATATAAATTTTTATGATATAAAAAAAAGTATCGTTCTCAACATTAGAATTTTGGAATAGTTTGTTTGTTTGTTTGTTTTGTTTTGTTTTGTTTTGTTTTGTTTTGTTTTTTTTTTGGGGGGGGGGATTGTTGGTTGGGGGTTGACCCTCTTCCAGCAAGATTTTCTCAAAAGTAAGGTAGATTACCTATAGTTAAACTGTTATATAATTTACTATTTTAACCTTAATAATCTATATTAAAAAAGTCCTATAAATCGACTGTTAAAACAGCCGGTCCAAACGAGCTAATAAAATCGACTGTTGGACCGGTCACGTGACAAACTGTTGACCGACGACATCTAGAATGCCGTTATAGTAACAAGTTTATTTTTTTAATTTAAGTTTATTTTATTGATTCCCTCAGTTAAACGCTGAATAATGGTAAACTTAATCATTTTCAGCGATGAAATTAATTCTTTAAAAATCAAGCCCCAATTAGGGACCCCTCGACATATTCAAAATAGAGGTATCTTTCCTTCTTGTTTATATAAAAAGTATAACAAAACAGGTGTTGTCTGCGGTTTCGATCAACAGCTGATTTGTTGAACCCTTGGCCGAAGGTCTCGGTCAACAGTTCATCCTCGGGTCCAACAAATCAGCTGTTGACCCCAACCCCAGTCAACAACTGTATACTGTTAAAATAGTAACAGATTATGGGTTGACAAACGTATTGTATATGGGTTATATAAAGCTAAGATAACAAAAGTTAAGTAAAATTTTGCTGGCAGATAGGTAATTTAATGAGACCCTATGAAGGAATTACTAAGCTATGATCTTAAAACATATTAGCTTCACTATTAAAATTTATTTGAATGTGTTTAATGTTTTTAAAACTCATTTAATGTCCAAATATTTATTTGTTTCGTATTCTAACAAGCATGAAATACCTTGCGAACCCTTAAATGCACATCAGTCAATAACCATGCAAGTAAGTATTTAGAAATTCGGGTGAATCTCAACATAACTTGTAAAGTTTTTCATTTCCACAAAGTTAGGTTTATATGTCTACGTATTCCCTAGGCATTGATTTATTGCTTAATTCTTGTTTCAGAGCAATTTCCAGAACTGCCCTGATCTTGAGAATTCTCGCGAGTCACCTGACGAGACTTTTAGACTCATAAGTCAATCTAGAATACTATGTATGAATTGATTAACCACCACTCTACAGAGATTCTTTAGTGTTACACTATGTCTACAGTTAACGGTCTTACAAAACCTCTGGGTTTTTCCCTTATTTCAGCGAGGAGACAAAAGTTTAGACGAGCTCTAACTAGATCCTGATGTATGCAATTATCTGCAAGGATTCTTCAATTCTTATGTAATTTTGGAATCTAATACAAATTTAATACAGCTCAAATGTAGTATCAGTACTACTTGCTGATAGAGAGGAGAGACAAATGAATTTAAAGCGTTTTTTATTTCTTTTAAAAGGAGTACCATAAAATATAGATTATATGTTGTGAAATCTGCATGGATTCTATGTTTTTGCAAAATGCTTGTGTAATGAGATTTGCAAAAATGAAAACTAGTACGTTTTCACTATGGAGTCGATTTAACTGAGATATTACTTTGACGATTCTTGAAATATTTGTAAAAAAGGTGTGTTTGTGAAACAGGAATGCACCCGGCGTAACAAAGTCTAAATAAGGCAAATTTTAAAATGCAGGTTAAGGTCGTGGTCAAGGTCACGAGGTCAATGACCTTGATGTAATTTGAAAGGGCTTTAACAGTGGAGTATGCATGCCAAATATGATGTGAAGTCTCTGTCTCTCACGGTTGAAAAAAGGCTAAAGTTTAAAGTTGACAACAGGCAGACAAACAAACAGACAGACAGATCGAAAACAATATGCCCCGATCTATCGATCTGGGGCACAAATATGTTCTTACAGAGAACAAGCATTCTGAAAGTATTGCTTAGGCAATACTAAGTCCCCTACCGGCAAATGGAAAACTAAGACCCCCAAAACACAGACACACACACCTACACACACACACACACACACACACACACACACAACATACTGTCTTTCAGGCTTCCAGCAAGTTCAGTATTTGATCACAACATTTAAAGAAATTTTCTAATTCCAAGGGCCGTAATTCCGTCAAAAATCAGTGGACCGTAACGAAACTTGAACTTGATCTGTAACTCATGATGGTATACTCTCACACCAAAAATTGGATGAATGTCTACAAGCGTTTAGAAAAAAGTCCGGAAAACTGCCATTTTAAAGAAATTTTCTAATTCCAAGGGCCGTAATTCCGTCAACAATCAGTGGAGCGAAACGGAACTCGAACTTAATCTGTAACTCATGGTGGTATACTCACACACCAAAAATTGGATGAATATCTACAAGCATTTAGAAAAAATCAAAGGGCTCTAAAGTCCTGAGAGTCGGCTTTGCTGATTTTAAGTATGTAATCATTTTACCATTTTAGTGGCGGATTCAGGATTTCAGGAAAATGGGGAAGGGGGGGGGGGCAAAAATTAGGTCTTTGTTGCAACTACATCGTCATTATACCTATGTACAAGATGCTAATAAAATTTGCTCTCTTCATACTGTCTTACGGCAAAGAGTTTGCAATTGCTTGTATCCGAAATGAAAGTGCAATCGACAACTTCATGGCAACAAGTTTTACTGCATTGTTGTCACGAGTCGAAGCTGAGCCAAGGAACGACATTCCTTCAAGTGGGACATTAAATAACCATCTTATTCACGATTCTCATAATGTTTTAACATCATTTATATTTAGAAACATACAACATTTACCTAAATATTTATATTGCATTTGCATTATCAGAGGAAATGCGGGAAGATCGATCTTTAAATTTGTCATATATGTGAAAAAGAACTAAAGTTCCAGAACATGTTGGGGAAAACTTTAATTGAAATATCTCGATAAAAACAAGCGATACAAGATCAAGACAAATGCTTTGTCCAGAGAATTACACAATCGAGTACATCCGACGGTGTCGGTGGTAAACACATCGTAAAGTAGTCACAACTACATATTATTACGCCAAATTTGAAAACATTATTGCAACTCCTTTTTCGAGTTATTGAAACTAGTTTATGTTTAGCTTAAATTAACTGAGCTAGAGGTACATTGTGCTGATCAAGAATTTTTAAGACAACATCAGTAATTTTTCGGCACCTTATTTTTCAGCGGCGTAGTAAGCTCTATATCGGTAGTGAAAGTTATAACCCCTGAAATAAAAGTGATTGCAATGAGTGCGGCTTCACCGAAGCCGACTCAAAAAGTCCGGAAAACTGCCATTTTTTAAAGAAATTTTCTAATTCCAAGGGCCGTAATTCCGTCAAAAATCAGTGGACCGAAACGAAACTCGAACTTGATCTGTAACTCATGGTAGTAGACTCACACACCAAAAATTGAATGAATATCTACAAGCGTTTAGAAAAAAGTCTGGAAAACGTGTGTGTGTCTGACGGACTGACGAACAGACAGACGGAGTGCAAACCTATAGTCCCCTTCGGCGATGCCGGTAGGGGACTAATAAATTGACGACCTTATACTTTTAATCAGTTCTAACTAGTCCTAATGGGACAAATACTCCCATCTAAGTTGAAACATGCAATAATTCATCCCAAAATACATTACTGGTATTAGTGTAATGGATGTCCCACTTGTACATTCTGAGGTATAATCAATGAAAACAATCTGGTTTGTGTGCACTATGACCTTGACCTTGTAGATATAACCTTGGTTCATGACACGCCCTTGGGTCATGAACAACAATTGTGTAAAATGTGATCTCCCTCCAAAGTAAAAGGGAGAAGTTATGGCCCGGACTAGTTTCATGGACAGACAGACACACAGACTGACAGCACGATCCGTACAATGTAATATACACCTTTGGATCACGGAAAACAATGATGTGAAATATTATCGAGATACTACATAGCAGTAATGAGCTATGACCAGTAAAAGGATTTTGAAAATACATGCACTATGACCTAGGAGATATGATCTTGAGTCAAGAAAAAAGTATAACAAAACAGGTGACAAAAAAAAACTGTGACCTTGACTGACCTTGAGGATATTATCCAGATCCACGCATTAAGGAGTTATGGCCCGGACAAGGATTTTGACAACTGCACTTTGACCTTGACCTTGGAGATACGATCTTGAGTCAAGTCATGACATACCCTTTGGTCATGGACAACAATTGTAAGACCATCTGGGCAGTAAGAAGTTATGGCTCGGACAAGGACTTTGGCTATGTGTGCACTAAGTCCTTGACTTTGAAGATATGACCTTAGGTCGAGGTCATGACACACCCTTGTGTCATGAAATGTTATCCAGATCCAACATAGCAGTAGAATATTAGTCATCCTAAGTGGTTTGTTGACCACATTGTCTTGAAAAAATGTATCTCAGATGCGATCAATCTGCAAACAAAACATTTTTGTGCGACTAGATGATAGATTGGTAAAACTAGAGAAAGACCATATCCCGAAGAATTAAAATGAGCAAACATAAACTAGCGGAAATCCGTTATATATAACTGGCCCGTTATAAATAGGTATCACAGAGGACAACTCTTGAAACGTCTTCATTTTACGTTTCAAATGTACACTGACCTTTAGTATTAAAAACAACACAATACAAAATAGGAAAACGAACCAATCAAAATTTAAATATTTGACAATAAAATGATAATTAGAAGCCCAATAACTAGAAATGGTAAGATACTTTACTTGAAATAACGATTTCCTATCAAAAATTTCAATCGAAGCGAGTCACCAAGAATCATCTAAAAACGTGATTAAACACCTGATCAGCAGGATATAAAGTATGCGTAAAATATTTCGCAACAAAGTGCCCATGACATTCATATAAACATACATTCGTCAATGAATACTTAGTATTTGTATTTTTAATTTTCGTAACCAGTTTTATGTCTTATGGACGAAACCTTGAAGGAAACCCTGAAGCTTATTTTCTATACTATATCTTTGCGTAAATTTTAATTTATAGATACTACACTACCCTCCATAAACAAGTACACACTCATATTTTTCATATCTTTGGAATTAATTTGACAAAAATGAAATAAATAGAAATAATTCAGGCATTTGGCATTTAATATTCACTGAAACAACATGTTTATAATGAAAAAGTGAAGTTTAATAAAACATTTTTGAAAAATCATACACAAATGCAATACTAAGCTATAATACACATTTCAGTCTAATATTTTGGGTACCCTCCTCTTGCCCTTATCACAGCTTGAATACGTTTAGGCATGCTTTTAACAAGTGTTCTGCATCTTCTGGCAGACAAATTGTCCCAACATTCTAGCAGTTAAAATCTAACAACCTAAAATATTGACTTATTATTTGTTGTCTGTATAGAAAATTTCTGAGGTGTGTACTTATTCATGGAGGGTAGTTTATAAGATCAAAACCTCCAACTGAATGGCATGACCACTGGGAATTCTTGCGAATTCTTACGAAGTTGCTGCTCATTTATCATATTTACTTAGTCTAAAATTGACACTTCTATTAAATCTTAATCTGATCATTGGAAATTACAAAGAAAACAAGTTGTGTTTGTGAAACACTAATACCCCTGGCGGAACCAAAGTTCAAAAAGTTATTTTTAGTGTCAAGGTCATTGTCTAGGTCAAAAGGTCATAGACCTTGGCGTAATTTAAAAGGGTTTCATTAGATGAGTACACATATTAAATATGAAGTCTCTATCTCTCACGGTTCAAAAATTACAGTCCCAAGTCCAAAACCTTATTTTCAGCGTCAAGGTCAAAAGGTCATTGAAGTTGGTGTCATTTAAAAGGGCTTCATTAGTTGAGTATGCATATCAAATATTAAGTTTATATCCCTCACAACAGACAACAGACAGACAAACGGATAAACAGACAGGACAAACGCAATATGCACCCGATCTATCCACCCGGGGGGGGGGGGGGCATAAAAAGCATACCGACCAAAGTAGTTGTTCATTTGTTTGTATAATATTGGTAAATATACAGAATATAATCATGCCTAAAGGGGAAATGTCTGGACTGCTACCTCGTGTCATTCTAGTAAAATAAATCCGTCTATCCACATCGTTTGAACATAAAAAGTAAATCGTTTGGACAATAGAAGATCTTGGATGCAAAAATTTGGGTTTCCGTGGATAAATACCGAAGCCGCATTAGACGTGTTGAACTCTGGTCAATACTTTAATACACACTGCTCTATGATACCGATATATCGGGAAAGAACGTGCTACTATGGTGAGTGCTGTCATAGCGGACTTATGTCAAATATATAATGTGTGAATCAGCATTAAATATCTGATTGTGTATAATAGTGAGTAAATATAAAAAAAATCTGATAGAGAACCTCAAAAATACTGGGAAAGATTGTCATTTTAAGACATATCAGCTGAACTTGCATTGTGACTTATTCCAATTCAAGATACATGACATTATTTCAACTGAAAAATGGTTGCAATGACAATAAAAGAGTACGAAGTTCTCAAGGTAAGACTTATTCACACTTTTAAATTAAACTCTCTGTCAAAACTTCAACTACAGACTTGTTAATGTTTTCTTCTTTTGGTTAAATGCACATATTATTTCTTCATGTCGGAGGAAACAATGACGAAACTGAGTAATGCTATGAATTGATAACGTACGCATGTAAAACAGATGAAAAGAATAATGATTTGAATTTTTAATAAATTAACAGAAAATATTTTAAGAAATTTCTTTGACCATATCTGTAACAATATTACTTTACACTTTGTTTCTATACGTGGCCTTGTATGCATAATGATTATCATGTTAGATAGCAACGCGACACAACTCGTTATTTATCGCGCAGTGGGCATTTTCAAAAGGAATCACACGCAATTTCTTTTACGTACGTACAAAATAAATACTTAAGGCATGTTCGCTAAAGATCGTAAGAACTATTTTCCGTCTGGAAAATCCGTAACTTTAAGGACACGTAAAAGCTGTCGTAACTCTTTCAGATATTTCCTTACGCTTGTGAAAATGACCTAGGAATTTATGTACAGAATCCCTACGTAAGATACTTATGGAAACTTACGATTCTTTGAGAAAATGCCTACATGACTCGAAACTGATGGTTAACATGTTGGAGAAATCTCTCTTCGCATTGCCAGTGCATGGCAAGCAGCGACCACAGTCAAGAATTATAGTTCGTTACTATTTACCACAACTATGCAAATGTCGTGCAAGGGGGCCTCGAACCAATGTCCTTAGATGTCGTAGAGGTTTCTTTTCATACGGTGTACGTAAAACTGACGTGCGAAACTTGAACACGTGTGATAGAAATGTCTTCACGGTCTTCTAACCTAAATGGCAACATGTCGACTTTCCTCTTACATTTTCGTAGTATGTTCGTAATAAAGTCGTGTACATTGTTTTAACTCGACTAAACTCGTATAAAAAGTCTTATATTTTGGCTGTTGAGAAAGTGTCGTACATACTAGTATGTAGCTTCAACAATAATTCAAGACAGTATGGAAAGGACTTGATATGAAATTTACTTTATATGAAGCCTAAAACTGTTGAATCAAAATTTGAAATTAAGGAGTATTTCCCATACACAATGTACATTGCATATAATTTAATGTCCTTTGATGGTCTACGGACCTTCCTATTGGCTCATTTTGATGATAATTTTTTCGCCAATCATACATTTATTTTCGACTTCTAGAGATTGATCTTACAGATTTTATTAGTCGATAAGCACATCTGATGAATACATTTAATATTGGTAGATACATTTAATATTGGGACATTTTGTTGTTGCCAAACGTCTTTTGTGATGCATACGAAAACAAAAGAGACTAGACAATGTGATGCCCCCGCAATTTGCACGGAAGCAACTGTACTATAATGACATAAATGATTAAACACTGCCATGGAAATGCTATTGTCTCGGAGACACAGACGATGCCCCCGCAGATGTAAAATGTTGTTATAAAATACACACAGGAGTACAACAATACATACAAAACAATTAGGGAACAAATACGGGTTTTGCAACCCCAAATTATGGACCAACAAGTAAATTCAGAGAATTGTGATCCCCCGCTTTCGGGGTTCTATCAGTAAGGGTCTGACGTCTTACGATTAAAAAGTGGTTAAAAAGTTACATTGAAGTAGGTCAAAGATCACGGTCAAGGTCACATGATAAAAAAATTTGGTACCAACGGAAAGGTATTGCAATTAGCGACACACATACCAAATATAAATGGTCCTACGTCTTACAGTTAAAAAGTTATGATCAAGATTAAAGTATCTGTGACAGACGGACAGACAGACAGACAAATAAAATTTAATGTCCCCACGCTTTCGCGTAAAGCGGGGCGACAAAAATCTTCATTTCCTCATACATTGACAAGGAGACTCAAACATGACAAAGTTAAAATATCCCCAAAAAACAAATATTCAGAAAAATTTAACCATTGATAATATGCACATCTTTGATCTAACAACCAGTAAAGTGAAAACTTCCTAACATTAAAATTCTAGGAAGAGATATCCATAAAAGCCATGTACTCATATAATAATGATATACTGAAAACAAGAGCAAAGTTTAACTTTCGACCCAAAACAGCAAATATTGGGACTGATAACAAGCATACTTTCAATCTATGTACAACCAACCAGCTTAGTGAAAATTGCTAACATTGATAATGTAGTAGTTATCCGGAAAAGGCATCTATCCCTGTTGCGGAGATTTACCCCTAAAATGACAAAGTTCAACTCCCCCCACCCAAACCCCCAAAGAACTGCAACTACTAAAAAATTCAAAACCCCGATAAAATGTGAATCTTCAATACATGTACAAACATCCAGAAATTTAAAAACTTTGTTACATAAAAACTGTAGGAGGATTTATCCGGAAAAGCTATATACTCCAAATGCAACGGACAGAATAATGGGCATACAAACGAACGCACTGGTGTAAAACAATATGCCCCAGCTTTAAGTTGCGAGGGCACAAAAATGTATATGATAGTCATATAAGATTACAGAATTTTACTTTACAGCCCGATGTTTCATTGACAGTGCTTTGTTAAATATTAGATTAACATATCAGATTACTCATACTGGATAGTACATTAGTCATACTGAATAGTACATTACTCCTACTGAATAGTACATTACTCATACTGAATAGTACATTACTCCTACTGAATAGTACATTACTCATACTGGATAGTACATTAGTCATACTGAATAGTACATTACTCCTACTGAATAGTACATTACTCCTACTGGATAGTACATTACTCATACTGAATAGTACATTACTCACACTGAATAGTACATTACTCATACTGAATAGTAAATTACTCATACTGAATGGTACATTACTCATACTGGATGGTACATTACTCATACTGAATAGTACATTACTCATACTTGATAATACATTACTCATACTGGATGGTACATTACTCATACTGAATAGTACATTACTCATACTTGATAATACATTACTCATACTGGATAGTACATTACTCATACTGAATAGTACATTAGTCATACTGAATAGTACATTACTCATACTGGATAGTACATTACTCATACTGAATAATACATTACTCATACTGGATAGTGCATTACTCATACTGAATGGTACATTACTCATACTGAATAGTACATTACTCATACTGGATAGTACATTACTCATACTGGATAGTACATTACTCATACTGAATAGTACATTACTCATACTGAATGGTACATTACTCATACTGAATAGTACATTACTCATACTTGATAGTACATTACTCATACTGGATAGTACATTACTCATACTGAATAGTACATTACTCATACTGGATAGTACATTACTCATACTGAATAGTACATTACTCATACTGGATAGTACATTACTCATACTGAATAGTACATTACTCATACTGAATGGTACATTACTCATACTGAATAGTACATTACTCATACTGAATAGTACATTACTCATACTGGATAGTACATTACTCATACTGAATAGTACATTACTCATATTGAATAGTACATTACTCATACTGAATAGTACATTACTGATACTGAATAGTACATTACTCATACTGGATAGTACATTACTCATACTGAATAGTACATTACTG
The DNA here is from genome assembly GCA_035048485.1 of Pteria penguin. Taxonomy (NCBI): domain Eukaryota; kingdom Metazoa; phylum Mollusca; class Bivalvia; order Pterioida; family Pteriidae; genus Pteria; species Pteria penguin. Next base: position 54,282,267 of record CM068582.1, on the reverse strand, counting down.
ATACTGAATAGTACATTACTCATACTGGATAGTACATTTTGAACGAAACTACCCCATTTGTATCCATCTTTGTAAACTACCCCATGTGTATCCATCTTTGTAAACTACCCATGTATATCCATCTTGGTATACTGCCCCCTGTGTATCCATCTTTGTAAACTACCCCATGTGTATCCATCTTTTTAAAATAAATCAGCAGTTTTAATTAGATAGCGTTTCCTACAGTTACAAGTAAATGACATCTCAAGTGTTAGTCTTGTAGAATATAGTAGCAAACAAATGACAAACGAACGAAACATATACAGTACTATCGTATAGTTCTACAACTGTATGACCACTATAATCAGAACAGTATTTTGTGTATTATGATCAATTACATTCGACGCATTTTCCATATACCTAATCAAAACGTATTTATTAAAAGCAGGTCTGAATTTTTTTTTTACCTTGATAATTTGACTCCTTTCTTAACTGCCATAATGAACATTTTGTGCTTAACTACATGTGCCATTGACAAAGATTTAATGAAAGACTGAAAAGCTATGAGGACTGGAATTGCATTAAACTAGAGAACTGTATATATCTATTTTGATGAAAGCAAGAAATTTGTGGACAATGGTAGGCTTTAACATATCTAGAAAATTTATCTACAACAATATGCCCATTTTTGCCTTAAAGACCATATGATGGAGATAAGAAATCATTTTATTTAAATAAATTGCAAGAAACTGGAGAAAGGGCATAAATTGCCTACATGTGATTAATCACATTATTTTTTCATTCAATCATCGTTTATTTATAGGTATTTCATCTGAAATAGTTACATTGACAGTATAAACCATTGCCTGTGATGGAAATACCGCGAAGTTTACCAAAACTTACATAAAAATATAAGCATTCAATATCAAGTAATTTTCGGCCTCTTGACTTTGAACAAGTGATCAAAATATAGCTATGTAAAATCAATCACTTTGCCGTATTATGCTTCCGTTTTGGAAGTCTAAGAGTACTTTCCAATTTAGTATATGATTTTGTAGAAATCTGTTATAATTATGTATTTATTGAATTACTCATCATTACTTTAAAGTTTATGTGAATAATTCGTAAAACCCGACATTCCCTTATATTCACGGTAATACATAAAACATACCTTGATTTACGATGAATTGATTTAAGTGTTATGGAGCATTCAATCTGTTAATTTACTCCGTGCAGAGAAGCAAATTTACATTCACTTGTCACAAATACAAGAGGAAGAGAATAAATGTAACACCAAATTTTTAAGTAAGCAATCAGTTAACAAAAATCATTATTTATTTATTCATTATCTTTATTTATTTACTCATTTATTTTTTGCTGTCTCTCTTGTTTCTATTGTTGGGAGTAAATTATGTAGATCTGCATTTGTCATGCAGATACTTGCTTTAAAGCTGTCATTTGGACTTTTTAATCCAAAATAGTAATTAATCCTTTCAGACAATGTCATAAACCAGTAAATTGCAGCTTTCCGTTAAACCAGATCCTATTGCTGTGCAGTGTTTTAAAGCAATAAAAACCAATTAGGCGTGCCGTAATCGTGTGGTTTAAACATGTACATGTGATCAAATTTTGCATCGCACTGTACCCATATGTATTCACTTTTAGAATAGCTTATTATCTTAGATTTGCATGCTTTTATCAAACAAGAGACCAATGGACTACATCGCAGGTTACAGCAGTCCTCCTGTGGAACAGGACGATAGTGGTAGAGCATCATAGGTGCACATTTTATGCGAGCGTATCAAAAGTGAAAGAAAAGAAAAGAGTTTTTGACGATACCGTATTACGAATTTCGTCTGACGTTTATTCATGTAAAAAATTCTTTTGTCAGGATTAATTACTGAATACCCAAAACAATATGTACAAGTTAAAACTTTTAAGTGAATTTCCAATCACCGGGGAACTAATATAAGTCACATATAATAAATAGAAAACTATTTCGAAACAAACTGGACAATTTCAACATCCATGTTTCTGTGACTTGTTTGATGCAAATGGATTATGTGTATATATACGCATGTTTACTACACAATGTTCGATTGTATACTAAAATATATCTTACTGTTAACTAACATTTTTTGATTTGATTAAGTCGGCTTCTGATATTTCTATAGACAATATATACGCAACAGAATCGTATGTTCTTCTTTTACGCATTCATGGACTACTTCTACGTTAGAAAGAGTTTGATGTGCTCAGAAGTTCTCTTTTCCAGAATATGACTTGCTTGCTGTGAAACTGCAGGATCATCAAGTATATTCATGTCGAAGCGAATACACTTTAAAGTCTGTTGAACAAATTTTACGCCTAAGGAATACACTGTTTGAGGTTTCATATAACAATATTATAATATTTCATAATACTTTATATATAACGTTCCGTAACCGATACATATTCGTCGCGGATTTACAGGTATTACCATAAATCTCGGTCGTCCATAACGATGTTGGTATTTAGCAAAACATACCATATGACAAGGGCCATATTTCCTTTTCATTTCGATTCTTTTTTCATAAATTTATGTTTGAATAAAATATCATGTCTAGGAACTCTATACTACACCTGATTACAGTGCTTAAAGTTCCAAATGCAATTTATGTGCATCAGTTTTATACGCCGCTCGTATCAAAATGTGGGCGTATTATGCTATATTCTTGTGTCCGTCCAACTATCCATCTGTCTCCACAATCTTATCGAATAAATGAAACCCCGACTACTCATTTAGACAGTTACTATGAGGACAATATGAAATAATCGACTTGACACATATTTCACACTCAACGCAATTAACGACAACTTCTCACTGGGTTGAGGCAATGGGCAGAGCATTTGTTATCGCATATGTGATAATAAACTTCTGTAGAAATAACTGAATATCGTATGGATAGAAAAAAGGAGCAAAAAAAATAAAGAGCATAAGTCGAAGTTGTGCACCTGGGTTTAAGACTATGGTCTGGCCCTGGGGTAGGAAAATGGTTTTGGTAAAAAAGACTGTCCGCGCTTCTTCTCCATAACCAACACAGATGCAGATGATTTGGTGTTGGTATATAAAAGGTCTGACTTAAAGTTGCTCACCTGGATATCAAACTGGTGGGTCTGGCCCATGGGACAGAGAAAATCGGCGGTGTAAAAAGACTTGTCTGCGCTTCTACTTTTTAACCAAGACAAATGCAATTGATCATGATTTAGAGGTGGTTTATGACATGGTATGACTTGAAGATGTGCACCCAGGCTTTAAACTAAGTGTGGCTCCTGGGGCAGGGAAAAAGGAAAACTGGGCGGTAAAAACTAGTCTACACTTTTACTTCTTAACCAGGACAAATACAGATTATTTAGTGGTGGTTTATAAAAGGGTATGACTTGAAGTTGTGCGTCTGGGTTTAAAACTTTAGTCACGTGTAGGTATAAATGGGCTATGTAAAACATCTCTGCGCTTCTTTCCTTAAAGACATAAGATGAGTTCATGATAGCGTATGAAAGGTTTGATTTGAAATTTAACACCTGGGTTTCTGATTGAAGTTTTACTTTAGTCTAGTCCAAGGTAGGGGAAATGGACGTGGTAAAAGAAAACATTTGTCCGCGCCTCTTCTCCTTAACCAAGACAGAATCTGGAAGATGTAGATGACTTGGTGCTAGTATATCAAAAGTTGTGACTTAAAGTGTGCATCTAGTGTTTTGAAATTGGATCTGGTCCTTGGGATAGTGCAAAATGGGCCGGGTGAAAACATTTGTCGGCTTCTTCTTAACCAACACAGATGCAGATAATTTGGTGGTGGTTATGTGAAGTTTGACTTGAAGCTGGGCGTATGAAAGGTCTGATTTGAAATTTAACACCTGGGTTTCTGATTGAAGTTTTACTTTAATCTAGTCCAAGGTAGGGGTAAATGGACGTGGTAAAAGAAAACATTTGTCCGCGCCTCTTCTCCTTAACCAAGACAGAATCTGGAAGATGTAGATGACTTGGTGCTAGTATATGAAAAGTTGTGACTTAAAGTGTGCATCTAGTGTTTTGAAATTGGATCTGGTCCTTGGGATAGTGCAAAATGGGCCGGGTGAAAACATTTGTCGGCTTCTTCTTAACCAACACAGATTCAGATTTGGTGGTGGTTATGTGAAGTTTGACTTGAAGCTGGGCACCTGGGTTTTATAATGACCCTTGCTAAATCACAAAGAGCCACTACTCAGAAAAATGTACAAGGACTGTCAGAAGACAGCAGAGCTTGCCGATGGCAACCAAATTTGAATAGCAAAAGTTTTTGTAAGTAGGTCAATCTTTAAGGTCAAGGCCAAAACGTATAAAAATTGATACGTAATAATAGGTCTTGTCACAAGAAATACACACATATTATATTTAAGTCCTATCTCTTACTGTTCATAAGTTATGACCATGGTTAGTTTTTTAAAAGTAGGTAAAACTTCAAGGTCAAGGTCAACATTTTGGTATCCCATGAAAGCTCTTGGCACAAGGAATACGCATATGAAATATTAAAGCCCTGTTTCTAATGGTTTCTAACTTATGACCTAGATTAAAGCCTGTCTACGAACGACGACAACAACGACGACGACATCGGGGATATAACAATAGCTCTACGGACATTCGTCCCGGCGAACTAAACAACAGACCGTCCAGACAGAAAAGATGCAGCAGAATAATACTGCATGTACTGTAGTACGACGGTTTTGATTTAAAAATTTGAAATCGGTCTTGATTAACAAAAATGAAAAAGGTCATTTTCCAAATTCATATTAAAACGTTTATTTTTTTCTGTATAGATCCAAGTTCTGCTCATAAGATTAAAAAAAATTCAGATCGCTATGCGAAAAGGCACTTTATGATTAAGTGACCGTGTCAAAAAGCCAATAGATATCAAACATGGTCGATATCCAATATGTTGTAAATGCACCGAAAACTCAGTATAGATAGTATTTATCAAAGTATTCAAGAAGATGTGGTTGGATCGGTTTCAAGTGGACTGCCGACTCACAAACACCTGGAATTATATCCTTGGAACTGAACCTACCAATTCAAATTTTACAAATCGGATGTCACAATATTCGACAATAATCCGCCAAAGCTTTGGATCAATACACTAATCCTTTTTCCTCTAATGGCAAACTTTTAGTGCAAAATTTGATTGTATTAACGTCATTTAAGGTTGGGCAAATAGGATATTTGATAATGGCGTTACACACATTACAATCAAAAGTCCGCAAAATGTTTCTTTCTTTTTTGAAATGTGGATGGGTGAATTGAAAAGGTACGGAAAACAATTCTAATCAGTCAAAAGATAAACAAGAAATAATAAGTGCAAGCACTAAAGTTTCGGCCAGAATGAAATGTTTGATAAAAATGCAAAGAATTAACGTTCAAAATTCAGTATTGTACAGTCATGTGACTAATTATTAACAGACACATAAAGACCATGATGATCGACCACATGCGTTTAAATCTTCAAAATCACTTCCGCTGGTATTTTAGTTAAATATATATCTTCTGCGTTCATTTAAACCCATTTGTCTTACCGATAAGTCACCATATATGGTATGGAAATGTACTAGCCATACCGTCTACTATTTACTTTTAACGACAAAACTTAACCATTCTATAAGCAACTGACAGTTTGCTGGGTAAACAAATCATTCATTGGATAATCTTTTTGTAGTGGTGTAGCCATACTGGTTGGCATTCCTTTTATTCTCAAGTTTTTTATTTGTAGACACAAAAATGAGGTGTACCGTCTTGCAAAAAGAAACAATTGTGGAACATAAATGGTTATGACTGTCTTTCTTGCGTAGCATTCTGCTACAGGCTATGATTGACCATATGCCACCTGAACAACCGATTAATAATTTTGCTCATGAAGAAAAAGCGCTAATTATTGTGAAATTACAAGGTAACATCCCCCCCCGAAAATATTCCTATCAACCTATTACGCGGCGTGATGATACATGTACAAGCGGCCTTTCGGTTAAAAATTACGTAGCGACATATAAATAACATGCCAGCATGCAGCATGCACAACGGCTTTTAAATCATTATAACCGATGCATCTGTATATTGTGTACTAGTGACTTTATATGTTATTGAAAATATATAATATTATATGTACGTTTTTGTATATATATGACATTTATATACATATTTTTATCGATTTACAATGGATCCTGGAGATCACATTCTCACGTACGAAGAAATATCAACATGGAAGCTTGGGACACTGAATAGTTAAAACATTTCCTGTCACACACATACTTCACATATTGAATGTGCAATTAAATATTATGGCCTTTCGTCTTTGCCCTTCAACCTTTTTAACCGATTTAACCGATTAACGTTCACGATGAAAAACAAAAAGGCAGCGCTTTCGTCTATTCAACTGTTGTATTGTACCGCAGTAACGCATGCACCTTTCTTAAACTGATATCAAAAGGATCGACCGGGTAGTGCCGGCCCACAATGATTAGATAATAGTTAAAATGACCACATCCTTTTCTTGGCTCTTAGTGCAAAACCAGCACAAAAATCGCATCCATCAAATAAGCAAAGAAAATGACATTACAAAAAATCGATTTATTACAGTTACAATACCGACTTGGGATAGTAAACGTAACAAAAGTCAATCAACTGGTGTGGTTAAGCGATTTACGGGCGCCCACCTTCACACTCACCGCAAAAGCAGCACAATTAAAAGACACATGCTTAAAATATAAATAATCCTCCATATAGAGAACAAGGATCAACAGGTTTCTCAAAACGAGAGGTCATTAAAATCTTAACATGAAACATTTTATGGAATAATATGCTAGTATCAAATGTATTTTAGGCGACATCAACACAAGTCAACTGTGCTCTATCCATTTGTAAGTGAGCTGAGATTCTTGATCTGTAGGAGTCTGGACTAACTGTCTGAGGGAACGAGGCTCAGTACCTTGTCTCCTCTGAAAAGGTTTGGACAAGGTCCGTCATAGAGTCCCTACAGCCCTATTAGCCAGCGTGCAACGCTCAAGTAAAAGGCTGTAGAGGGGCCTAATACAAGACCTATGGTCTTTGCAGTGATCTCGGGTGTTGAAGGCTTATAATTATTTTAAAACCCGACTCGGGTATATTTGTATGGATAAAAAATATAATATCATCGAGATATCTAGAGTTGTCATTGAACTGGTCAATAAGGTCGAATCGTTTCGAGGTTTAAATAGAATGCTTGTAATCCCTCTCATAACAATATAAAAATCAACATCATAGACAAAGTATTGAAAACGTCCTAATATCAAACAATGTGAATGCAATCAAACACAACCAAAATTACCCTTGCCTTTAATGTGTTCTGACAAATAACTAAGAAATGTTGGGGTTTTTTTTCAGAACACTAGCAATTCCTACACTGAAGTCATTTTAATCAAATCATGCTTTGTGAACTCAAAGCCTTCTGTTCTGAAATTTTATAATAAAATTGAGAAAAATACAAAGTAGGGAGAGAGGAATTTGAAACGAATATTCAATACCGATATAATGATCGAAAATAGTAAATACAACCTTAATGGTTTGAAGTCACATAAGGTGCTTGAAGTTTTGTCATTACGCCTCTTTTTATAACATCAGCGTAATGAGAAAATATTGACTCTGAACGATAAACTGGTTTTTCTAATGAAACTTATAGCATTCTATCAGATCCCAAATTGTGATGAATAGACCGTTATTTCCAACCTTGGACCTTGTTATTCTATACATTGCCAATGGCGTTACGCGAAAAACTTTGCATGCATGGAACATTACAAAATGTTATATAGAGAATAATGGAATACATCACGCAAGGCTCTCGAGAATCAACTGAAGATTTACCCTTCTTAAGTACCCCATATCATTTCAAGACATTAGACTCTGATAAGAAAATCTCTTGTTCATAGATTTCTCAAAACAGGGTTACTTAAAGTTGTATACCCTATAATTCGGTATGATTTCAAAATTAGAGCATGTAAAACAAAAACTGTATTTTTCTCGTATGGCTGAAGTTATAAACTTTGCGTAAATAGCATTTTTTTTTGTTGCTTCAAACCCTCGGAGATATCAAAATAAATAGAACATTTTTCGTAAATAAAGCGGGTATTCCATAAATACAAACCCTAACCTGACTTCGCACATGCGCGGTTTAATCAAAACAAATAAGATGAAGGGAATCCACAAAAGAAAACAATTTCAGTATATACCAACTTTAGCAGACTTAAATGGAGATTTATAAAGTACTCGTCAAGTTCACTTACCTCGCCCTCCAAGATGCCCCTTCCGAATTAGATCACGTGATAACCGTAATATCCGTTCTCATTGAATATGCATAAGTTGATTGTAAACTTTCTGTTTACAAACATCGCGATTTAGACAGTCATATCTCACTTAATACGATCACAACATTTGCAAAGGTCCATTTTTAAATATGTTTTAGACTATATATATATAATCAAAACAATTTAGAATAAATTAACCTATATGTACTGTACTAGCGAACATAGGGTATATAGCTTAAAATGGTACAAACCCTCTGACCCAGGTCATATATACCGATAAATCCCTCAGCTGGCCACCTAGCCGCAAGTAGTGGCCCTATATGAATGCAGAGACATATATAGGGCCACAATTCCTTACGTTGCGTAAACTTGCAATTGTGATAAACGGAATGGCCGGCATGATTTTTACGCATTTCGGCATCAAATGGAGCAAACATCTAACATATATAATCATTAAACAAACGATCGAAAATAATAATGTGCCCCCGATCTGTCGTCTGGAAGTTGAACATACATTTTTTCACCCTGTGTCAAATTTGCCGGTTTGTTTATATATTATCTGAATATATACATGTTTGATTCTTCTACCAAGATGCAATTACGCAAACGTGGGAATGATTTAGATGTGACACAGGTTAAAACAACAAGAGGCCCAAGTGGGCCTTCGAAGATCGAACAGATCGGGGTAGTCCTAGATTATTGCCGATCGTCATGCATGAATGATATATTTAAGATATTTTTGCATTAATGATACCGAAATTGTAGATTCGTTGCGGCCATATCCGTAAATCATTTCAGGCTAGAATAAAAAACAACACGTGCTTGCGGTTACTGCCACCATTCAGCTGACTTGATAATCCATGAATATTTCCATGGTATATTGTTAACTGCCACAGTGACGTTCAGGGCAACAAGTTAGTCATTTCTTTAGGTGACAGCCTTTGTACAATGAAGCGCCACAGTCTGGGTCTCTATGGGAACAACAATTGTAGGCTGTCAAATATTAGGTCACGTTAATAACCTAGCTCTGGTGAAGCTTTCATATGTTGAGTGTTACGCAAAACATCTAAATTTAACTTATAGTTATACAGTCTGTTGTCCCACATAAAGCAATTTAAACATCAATTTTTTGGCATAACATCCTCAAAAGCATGTTGTTATTTAGGTTGTCAAGGGCCGGGGGAAAGAAGTGCGAAAATATTAAAAGTTTGCAGACGGACAGTCACACACCGACCCACAGCCTCTAAGAATAGCTCACTTGAGCTTTCGGCTCAGGTGTTCTGAGAAAATGTAGTTTCCATATCAAGGTTTTTTTTCATTTAGTTTAGTGCTTCTTAAATAGCTTTTGTGCTCGCCGAGACGAATGTTCGGAGAGCTTTTTTCATATCCCCGGCGTTGTCGTCGTTGCTGTTGTCCGTAAACAAAAACTTTAACCTTGATCATAAATTTAGAACCATAAAAAACAGGGCTATGCTGTTTTATATTCCGTGTGCTAAAACATTTCATTAGGTGCCGAAAGTTTCGATCATTGTTGATCAATTACCTAGGAAATATGACACTTTTTAAAATGTTTTGCATTAGCACCATAGTCAGAAACTTATGAATTCAAAAAGATTTGAAGGGAACAAAAATGACAATACGTGTGTATTTCTTGTGATTGGCCTTTCATTACGTATAAATTTTTCGCGTTTTGACATGGACCTTGTAGATTGATCTACTTACAAAAACAAATGCTATTTGAATTTGGTTGTCACCGGCGAGCTCTCCTTGTCTTCTGACAACTTTTTTGTTTGCCTCTGTAAAGAGTGTCTGGACGAATCAACAGAATTCCTGAAAAAAGAGGATCATAAGTGACCTATTTCGACTGTTTGTTTTGGTGTCGTTATCACTTTTTGTGCTTTTCTATTTGACCTATATTGTTAAAGTGACTTGCAGTGATCTTCGATTAATCCGACATTCTTGAATAGCGAAAGTTGTTATATATATATACATTTAAGGTCATATGACTTAAAAGATAAACTATAAAATGATCACACAGGACCTTATGAAAACTGTAAATCTAAAAAATATACATCCTCGTTGCTATACGCAGCTATTACCCGTAAATGGTATAAGAGTATAGGGTTATTTTTCCTAATCATATCATGTGGACAGGTGGTCGAAAACGTACATCCTTTAATTCCTGATGATTGTTTACCGCAAACCAAGTGACTTATATTAACTCGGCAACAATGTTCACCCCAGGCAAAAAATAACCTTGGAAAGGACTATGAGTGTCCCCCTTGCATCTACCCATTTTGAGGTATAATCGATAAAACAATCCTTCAAGTGCACTCTGACCTTGACCTTGTAGATCAAGTTGAAGATATGAAAAATTGTCGTTACACCCTTTGATCATGGACAACAATTGTCTTAAAAATTCATAATCTTCAACCATCGAGATATTGAAAAGAAGTTCCTTTGCACCAGCAAAAATTCTAGCTATGTATGCACTGTGAATTTGACCTTGTAGATATCACCTTGGTTCCAGGTCATGACTAACCCTTAGATCATGGACAACTAAAGAAAATAATAACTCCCTCTAATGCATTAAAAGAACAGAAGTTATGGCCAAAAATAACAATGAAACGGATAACACACTCCGTACAATGTTATCCACACCTTTGGATAATGGAAAACAATTGTGTGATCAACACTTCTTCCCAGATCCTCTAACAGCATAAGGAGCTATGCAGTACAAGGTTATGACAATGCTGCACTGTGCACCTTGATCTGGAAATATGAACTTGAGTCAGGTCAAGGGTACCACCATTGCGTCATGGACATACTTCTGTGAAATGTTACCCAAATCCTGTCTCGCATGGATTATGGCCTGGACAAAGATTTTGGCCACATGTGTGTTGGGGACCTTGAGTATTTTTGGTTGATGGTCATGCCACAGTCACCCTTGAATACAACAATTTCTGAAGAAAAAGTTCAAACTGTGAAATGTTTAGCAGTAAGGAGTTATGGCCCGGACAAGAATTTCGACCATGTGTTTACTGTGACCTTGACCTTTAAGATATCCAAATCTTCAGTCAAAATATTGAAAAATTTGGGTCTCGCAAATGCATGAAATATTTTTTATAATCCAACTTGGCAGTAAAAATTAATGGCCCGGACAAGGATTTTGGCTATGTATGCACTGTGGTCTTGACCTTGAAGATATGACCTTGGCTTAAGATCATGCCATAAAACTACAAGTCAAAAAAAACGTCAAAAAATTTTATGAAAAATATTGATTCGGAACGGAACAAAGGGTAACAACATTATGACCCGGACAAAAATTTTTGCTATGTGTGCACTGTGTACCAATTAATGCATTCGGTTTGTCTCTGGGTATGACACTCTATCGTGAACAAGAAGTTTGTCAAAGGAGGGTTACCCTCTTTGTAACCACTTAATGCCTGAGGAGTGGTCCGGCGTTACCTGTTGATGAATCATTGCTGGACGAAAAACAACAACACTTGTAGGGACCATTAACGTGGATTTTGAAATGGTTGAATGAAGTGGAATGTAAAAAGAGGTAGCACACGTCTGTATACACGGAACAGACATAATACGCCCATAGCTTAATTTGAAGAGGGGTTAAGTGAATGTATGGAGCAATTTTTCTCTCCCCTCCCCACTTTCCGAATTTCCGATTAAGCTTCATCAAAGAGGCACAACTCTTGTAAGATAATGCTTATCGTGAACATGGTTCAAAGTCATAAGCCACCTTTGAGACCTGGGCAACATTTCTCTGAAATATTATTCAAATCAATGCACGCAGTAGAAAGTTAAGGTCCGTTTCAAGGATTTGATACTGAAATGCGTAGACGTGCCGGACCTTAGTTCCGTTTATCACACCCTTGCAAGTCCATGGCAACGTACGAAATCTTGTACAATATTATTCAAATTCATGCAAACAGTAAAAAGTTGTGGCTTGTACAAGAATTGATCATACATAAGCACTGTGATCTTGATCGTTCAGATATAACCTTTGTTCAAGGTCATGACACACCCTATGGACCTGAACAGCAAATCCATGCAAGGGAAGCCGGCGTGGCCTAGTTGTATTGCTCTCGCATCCCGATCGGGAGGCCGGGATTCGAGTCCCGCTCTGGTCATGCCGGCGTCCTGTCTTTCGGATGAGACAGTAAAATCCGAGGCCCCGTGTCGTGGTATGCATGGCACGTTAAAGATCCCTCACTGCTTCGGATGGGTCCGTTGCAAAGGTCAAAATTTGTATGCCCCGAATCAGGCAGATGCCGTCACCATATACGTGAAGTATTCATAGTGTAACTTTAAACAAAATCATTCAATCAATCCAAAACCATGCAAGGGGTAAAAAGTTATGGTGCGGACAAACTATAACGGATGGACGCCCGACGGACAACGTCATAACACAATACGCCTTTATCTAAAGACGGGCGTATAAAAATCAGTTTTGATAAAAGTAACACTCAACGATTTGATGAATTGTTTGTAGATGAAACTGATAACAAAAAGTGGTGATTATTTCGGAATGTTCGAATTTCATGACGCTTGGTTTGGGCGTTAAAACGTTAGGATAAGATAAAGATACCAATGTATATACACACAAGGAATATGGAATAACCTAAGATTCAGTGGCTTGTTTGCACAGACTATTGGACGAGTTGGTTTCAGGTTGGAGTTTGATAGTCACAGATAATAATCATTTTTAAGAGATCTAATTCAAGTTCTTACGAGTAACTTAATGTGAAATTTATCATCTAGCGATAATCTTTGACATTTTTTTTATTAGCTATTAGTTTTTTTCTTTCTTTCTTTTTTTAATAAACACTGACATCCAACACGAAATTAGACTGCAACAGCTAGGATTTCACGAGCTGCCTGGCTTTGTAGGCTAACTTACAATTTTTTAAATGAGGTTTTGCTTGACAGAAACATGCTTCATATATTTTGCAATGCGCAGGTATTTATTGACAGTCGATAATTGTTGTTGGTTTTCGCTATAATCCCAAGGGATTTGTTGATTTACATTTTTTCAACGTTGAACTTCTATCTCGTTGAGACACAACTACAACGACTTGCAGATCGTCGATTAACTGTCGAAGAATCTTGTTTTCCTCAGATCAAGCGAGAATATTTCCTCCTCCATCCGAATAATAGATTGATCGATGTTTATTATTTGATGACAGTTTACGTTTACCATTTGATGACAGTCTATGTGTACTATATGATGACAGTCTATATGTACTATTTGATGACAGTCTATGTGTACTATATGATGACAGTCTATGTGTACTATATGATGACAGTCTATGTGTACTATATGATGACAGTCTATATGTACTATATGATGACAGTCTGTGTGCACTATATGATGACAGTCTATGTGTACTAAATGATGACAGTCTATATGTACTATATGATGACAGTCTGTGTTTACTATATGATGACAGTCTATGTGTACTATATGATGACAGTCTATGTGCACTATATGATGACAGTGTATGTGCACTATATGATGACAGTCTACGTGTACTATATGATGACAGTCTGTGTGCACTATATGATGACAGTCTATGTGCACTATTTGATGACAGTCTATATGTACTATATGATGACAGTCTATGTGCACTATATGATGACAGTCTATGTGTACTATATGATGACAGCCTGTGTGCACTATATGATGACAGTCTATGTGTACTATATGATGACAGTCTATGTGCACTATTTGATGACAGTCTATGTGCACTATATGATGACAGTCTATGTGTACTATATGATGACAGTCTGTGTGCACTATATGATGACAGTCTATGTGCACTATATGATGACAGTCTATGTGTACTATATGATGACAGTCTATGTGCACTATATGATGACAGTCTATGTGTACTATATGATGACAGTCTATGTGCACTATATGATGACAGTCTATGTGCACTATATGATGACAGTCTATGTGTACTATATGATGACAGTCTATGTGCACTATATGATGACAGTCTATGTGTACTATATGATGACAGTCTATGTGTACTATATGATGACAGTCTATGTGTACTATATGATGACAGTCTATGTGTACTATATGATGACAGTCTATGTGCACTATATGATGACAGTCTATGTGTACTATATGATGACAGCCTGTGTGCACTATATGATGACAGTCTATGTGTACTATATGATGACAGCCTGTGTGCACTATATGATGACAGTCTATGTGTACTATAATATGATGACAGTATATGTGTATTGATTGATTGATTGATTTTTGTTTAACGTCACACCTCGAATATTTCACGTATACATGTATGGTGACGGCATCTGCCTAATCCTGTTTTATGCAATGAATATGAAAAAAGAATTAGTTGTGTCGATGCGACACGAATGCCGCCTCCGGCAGCAAAGTTTCAGTCCTGGGGCCATAACTCCTGTAAAAATGTTTGGATAGGATTCGCCCTCACAATATGCACGTCTACATAGTGTAATCTTTATTTCATTACAATCCTCTTACGGGTTAAGGAGTTGCGAAGACAAAATGCAAGACGGAATAACGATGAGCTGCAATATTATATACCTCTGGCCATGTATGCTATTCAATTTTACGACAAGTATTGTTAATGACGTATTAGGCGTGATAGAGGAAATTAGCACAACATATGTTAGTGTCTTAATATATGAAATATTATGAATAGAGAAATAACGCTTGTAAACAATGTTTAGAATTTCTTATACCAATTAAATCCCACATAAACATAGGAGCAAAAGTCGATATTTTTAAATACCAAGTATATAATTTCTTTTTAATAAATACGAATCATATGGACGAAAATAAAGTAGGATTCTCCATAAAGCAGCATCATTTGATGATATACGTTTGAAATTAAATTCATTACACCACCGAGTTGTTCATAGTGAGAGGTCACAAAAACGGTGTTATTGCTGTTTCGTTTTTCCATCACATTTTCCCTTTATGTGTTCTGAAATGTAACATTTCAACATTTCAATGTACAATATTTTTTGTTTACGTAGACAGTTATAAACTATGGCCTGTTATCCTGTTAATTTATTAGGGTCAAAAGACTATCTTGCAGACTTACGTAAGAGTTGCATGCCATGCAGAACATTTTGCAGTACTTTAATAAAACACAGATATATGGCATTTTCGCCTTTTTATTGTTGAAATGTAACTTATCGCAAAAGTGTATGGAATGTTACTTACCGTAATAGTGTATGGAATGTTACTTACCGTAATAGTGTATGAAATGTAACTTATCGTAATAGTGTATGGAATGTAACTTATCGTAATAGTGTATGAAATGTAACTTATCGTAATAGTGTATGAAATGTAACTTATCGTAATAGTGTATGAAATGTAACTTATCGTAATAGTGTATGAAATGTAACTTATCGTAATAGTGTATGAAATGTAACTTATCGTAATAGTGTATGAAATGTAACTTATCGTAATAGTGTATGAAATATAACTTACCGTAATAGTGTATGGAATGTTACTTATCGTAACAGTGTATGAAATGTAACTTATCGTAATAGTGTATGAAATATAACTTATCGTAACAGTGTATGAAATATAACTTATCGTAATAGTGTATGAAATATAACTTATCGTAACAGTGTATGAAATGTAACTTATCGAAATAGTGTATAAAATGTGTGTATGATACATGATCAGAATAAAGTTAGATGGTTATTATTGTAATGAAAATGTATTAGACAACGTTTATGCAATCTGTACTTCGCAAAGACACAGTCTGAAGATTGTAATACATTGAGTGTCATCTGCAAAGTCACCACAGCAATTTAAATGACTAGTGCCAGCCTCGTAACGACTTTACAATCCCGATTTTAATACATTTTGCCTTCTCACTAAACGGATTTCTTCCTGATTTGATGGAGATGACTACAGAACCTCATTCTTACACTTCGTAGTGAATCACAAAAACTAATGGAATTCAAATATATTGAATAATATAGTTTAATTTGAAATGTAACTAAATAACCGAGACACTTGGTTCGATTTGCAGGATTAATACAATAGTGCTTACATTAAAATCTGGGAATACAATCGCCGCGAATAAAGAATACGATCCAACCCAGATTATTTTATCGCTTAACAACGACAGCTTGTTTGAAATATATCTGTATTTTCTTTTATTTATTTATATGATTGCACAAAACTTACACATATGCAACGGGACCCATCCGAAACATGAGGGGTCGTTTACGTGCCATCTCTACCTTGTCATGGCGCCCCCTGTCTCATTTGAGAAACAGGACACCGACGGGTCAACGGCGGAACTAAAACACCAGTCAACCGGGCCACCGGCGGGACTAGAACACCTGCAGAAAGGGCCATCGGCGGGACTAGAACACCTGCCAAAAGGGCCACCGGCGGGACTAGAGCACCTGCCAAAAGGGCCACCGGCGGGACTAGAACATCTGTCAGACGGGTCACCGACGGGACTAGAACACTTACCAGACTGACCACCGGCGGGACTAGAACACCTGCCAGACGGGCCACCGGCGGGACTAGCACACCTACCAGACAGACCACCGGCGGGACTAGAACACCTGCCAGGTGAGCCACCAGCGGGACTAAAACACCTGCCAGACGGACCACCGGCGGGACTAGAACATCTGCAAAACGGGTCACCGACGGGACTAGAACACCTACCAGACGAGCCACCGACGGGGCCAGAACACCTACCGGACAACTCATCGAGTAATCTACGCCATATTTATTTTGCATTGGATGTTGAACTATGCCTTATTTTTCTGGACAGCAACCTTCAAAGAATATGAACATACGAATGAATTAAACTTTATAACCAAAGTATCACAACATACACTTTATTGTAAAGTAGTTCTTTTGAAATCCTTCTGATGAAGGTCTTTCACTGCCGTCATCAATACAAAACCTTCGTAACTACGACAATCCAATACAGACACGAAATTATATGCCAGCGGGATAATCACAAAGAATATCTAAATAATTATGGACCTTTCTGTAACACAATGCTGCATTCCTAAAATATTTATGATTTCCACTATTTCAATACTTGTTAATATTGTGTGGGTTAAGAGAAAAAGATTGGTTTCCATTATGCCATTATTGTTTTGACATGTTTTGCATTTCAATTATATGGCTCAGTGCATCATTTCTATTATTCTAAAAATGACATATCTGCCCCATACTCAGTCGCTTGATTATCATTTAAGTATTAAATGCCTTGTATGTAATGGAAATCAGAGCACAGATGATGACAGGCTCAATGCTTACATCCTTTAAATTGATAAAACTAGACAATTGATACAGTCGGGTCAAGAACGGCTCCATTCCATGGCTATAAAGATAGTTAATATCACATACTAGAGTCTGTGCCATGTCTTGCACGCAATAATGATGTCCTGCATGCAATAATGATGAAATATGAGAAAAAGGCTTAGAGAGATGTTCACCTAAAGGTAAATTATTGGTTGCTTCTAGCAGAACTGTAATTATAACTCTAAGCAGTGGTGTATATTAAATATAGGCTAAAAGGCTCGAGCCTACACAAAATTTTGCAGATTTTTTTTTTTTTGCATTTTTGTTCATTTGTTTGTTCTTATCAAATAAAAACTCCTTTTTCTACGTTGTTTTACATTTTAAGGCAAAGAGAATATTGATCTAGGTTTATTCATTAGAATAAACCATTTTCGAGGACGCTGAAAACGAAAATTTTCCTGATTCGATAAAGTTAAATATTTTCCGATTTTTTTGAAATTCAATTTTGGGCCAAAAATTTGAGAGAAAAATAGTTTCTTTTATAGGCTGCTATGAAAGATACATCAGTTACACCCTCGGGGTCTCAAAATCATGCAACACCCTCGGAAAGCTTCGGGTTTTACTTGATTTTGAGACCCCTCGGTTGTAACTGATGTATCTTTTATAGCAGCCTATAAAAAAGTCTTATAATCTATGATATCTTGTTTTAAGCCATTTCTCACTATCATGATATTTGTCAAATTGTATTGAAATATTATTATGTCAAATACTCAAGTATACTCAAAAATGCAGCATTTTGTTTCTTTTTTCCCGGGCGAGGCCCCACCTACACCCCCCCTTTCGGCGCTACGCGCCTCGTATGAAGCGTGCGGCTTCATTTTAGCCTACACAAAATCATATCGTAATATACGCCCCTGCTAAGTCAAACGAGACCGTAATTCCTTCAAAAATTGTGAAATCATTCTATCATATTGTGATGTGAAACTACAGCTCATTATTGATCTCCTGTGTTAAAACTAGAGCTGTCCTAACACCCCCCCCCCCCCCCCGCCTCTACTACAACGCTAAATCACAATAAATTGAAAGGGTCATAACTCTGTAAAACTTTTAAAATGGAATTATCTCCCTTCGTGAAAATCGTCATTTAAAGTCCACAATGTATCACGAAGAAATTATAGCTCGGACAAGGATTTGGGCTTTCACTGATACCTCGACGATATCACTTTGGCTCAAAGTCATGACATACGCTTGGGTCTTGGAAAACAATCGTGTGAAATATTATCCGCTCACGATGTAACACGTTGTGGCCAAGACAATTTGGTTATGTATATACCGTGACCTTTACCTTGTAAATATGACGTTGGTCCATGGTCACGACACATCCTGTGAACAACAATTCTGCGGAATAGTATCAATCTGCGATATATGAAGAAATAATGACCCGGACAAAGATTTTGACTATGTGTATCCTGCGACCTTGACCTTGTAGATAAAGGTCATGAAATACCCCTAGGTTTTGGGCAACAATTGTGTAAGATATTATCGGACCATGATGTAGCACAAAGATGTTATGGCCTGGTCCTGGGTACAGTGTACACCACTCATAAACATCTCGATCACTCGAGTGAAATGGGTACAAAATGTGCACCACTGATACGGACATATAGCTTAATCAATGAGTTAAAATGGGTGCACTGTGCATCACTTAAACGACATATTACCACGTCATTTGGGGTCAAATGGGCATACACTGTGCATAACTCATTAATACTTTTTCTTGTATTGCTATGAGAAAGAGTGCAAAGTCTTAGCTTCAGAAATCATCCAAACTTTGACTTAATTGACATTTTCACTGGTACTTCTTGGTACCTCTATATTTTAATCCATTTCTAGAATTAAATCTATTCAAGGCACACATCACATAAAGGCAAATGAATAAAGGTGAAGAAAGAAATATATTCCATTATCATACAGAATGAATGATGAGCGGGACAATTTCAGATTCAATATAGTCACTTTCCGCAGGTTGATTGGGTAATTCTCGACTCCTTTCTATGGCTCTACTTTCGTCGTCTGTACTTTCGTTATGTTAGAGCATCATCTAATAAACTGGACTTCTGCCTTTAAATCTACAGATTACAGGAGTTTTTACCATAGGTTTCAATTCCACAAATTTCAAATATACGTTGATGTATGCTTTAGACCTTAAAACTACTGACGTTTGGTACTCCGACTTTTCAAGAGTTTGTGTTCAAGGAAATCCCATTCTCATTTTACGGTGATTTGATTTCCAATTAAGAACAGTTAAAGGTTAAGATAAATCCATCTCGTGCGACGCAAATATTATCAAATAATATACTGCAATCTGCAGATAAATCCATTCCTCATAAAATTGTTACTATTCGACCCTCATACCCACGTTGGATCCATAATGAAATTAGAAATAAAATTCGGCACAGAAACAAATTACATAAAAAATCTAAATCCTCAAATAGTCCAATAGACTGGACAAACTCTCGTAGAGCTAGGAATCATGTTGCCTTTCTTATTAGGGAATCAAGATCAATTATTTCAAGAGGCTTGCGAGTAGTTTGCATCAAGGTAATCTCTCACCAAAGCAATGGTGGAAGGTTACCAAATCTTTTCTTAAATCAGACAAATCCACTAGTATTCCTTTTTTCATGTTCAACAATTCTGAATATAGCTCACCAAATGACAAGACAAACATCCTCAACAACTTTTTCAGTGCCCAAAGTAATGTTGATGATAGTTTGACTTCCCTGCCACTACTCCCCCGTCCTCCAGTCCTCTTATCATCATTTAAAATATCTGATCAAGATGTAGTTGACACTCTGATGTTAATCAATACAGGTAAAGCCACTGGGCCAGACACGGTCAACCCCAGATTACTTAAAGAGGGTGAACCAATTTTATCCAACCATCTTGCTTATATTTTTAACTTCTCTCTCTCTAACTCGTACTTCCCCGATAGTTGGAAAGTGGCTAATGTTAGTCCTATTTTTAGAAAAGGGGAATCATCCGACCCATCCAATTATAGACCTAATCTCGCCTCAGTTGCATCTCAAAAGTCTTTGAGAAATGTGTCTTCAAACATTTTTATTATTTCATTAAATATAATAACTTATTAAAAGAATTCCAATCTGGCTTTACTCCAAATGACTCCTATGTTTACCAGCTTTTAGACCTGTGTCATGTCTTCTCGAAGGCCTTGGATGATGGCTTAGAAGTTCGTGCTGTATTTTGTGACATCCGAAAGGCTTTTGATAAGGTATGGCACAGTGGTCTTATATTCAAGGGCGTCCGGGGTGTCTGTTAGATTGGTTTAAGAGCTATCTAGGTGGTCGGACTCAGAGAGTTGCACTTGATGGATTCTTTTAAGACTTTAAAACTATATGTGCTGGGGTTCCACAAGGATATATTTTAGGACCGCTTCTTTTTCTAATATATATAAATGACACTGTTAATGAAATTAAGTCAACCATTCGGTTATTTGCAGATGACACTTCTTTATTCCTAATTGTTGAAAATCCTGAAATTGCAACATTCTAAATTCTGATCTTGAAAAAATACATATTTGGTCTAACCAGTGGCTTGTCAATTTCAATCCAAGCAAAATAGAAGAAATTATCATAAGTAGGAAAAGAATTCCATTACATTACCCTCCACGAACCATGAACAGCACAAACATAAAGACTGTAACCTCCTACAAACATCTTGGACTCACAATTAACACAGAATGTACATGGCATGAACACATACAAGAAATTACTTCCAAAGCATGGAAGAGGATTAATCTACTATACTCCAATTAGACAGAAAAACCTTAGAAATTATGTATTTATCGTATATTAGGCCATTTTTGGAATATGGAGATACTATTTGGGATAACTGTACTCAATATGAAGTGAATGAAATAGAGAAGATTCAAACTGAAGCAGGAAGGATTGTGTCTGGGGCAACAAAATCTAGTTCACACTTTATGATTCTGGCAGAGTTGGGATGGGAAACTTTAAAGAGCAAAGATACAAACATAGATTGATCACTTTCTTCAAAATGATCAAACACCAAGCACCAAGCTACCTTCAGACACTTGTACCAACAAACATAGGACAGGCAACACAAAGACATCTTACGACAAGCACCCACATACAGGTTCCATTTTCTTGCACCAACACACATCAAAATTCATTTCTTCCAAAAACTATCAAGATTGGAACTCACTGCCAGAGGAAGTTAAATTGTTAAATTTAGTAAACTCTTTCAAAACATATTTGGATAAAGACAGAACAGCAGTCCCAAAGTATTACTCTGTTGATGAGAGAAAATACCAAATATTACATACACGTCTTAGACTTGGATGCAGCTCTCTGAACTCCGACCTCTTCAAAAACCATATTTCTGATTCCAGTTTATGTCAATGTGGACCTCAAGAAACTGTCCACCATATCTCTTAATATGTCATCTCTATGCCAATACCAGCGCAAATACAATCTTTAGTCTGCCGTTCAATTTTAACTTAGAGATCTTACTAAGAGGTTGCTCCCTATATAGTGATGAAGTCAACACAACAATATTTGAGACTGTTCACAGATTTATAAAAGATAGCAATAGGTTTTCATAATTAACTGGTCATTTATTAACCTCACACTTTCCATACATTTACCGTACTTCTTACTTTTTTACATATTTTTTGGTTCCATTTTTCTTATTAGTATATAAATTACTCTTCATTCAAAGTATGTATGTGTTAAATTTAACCTTATACATACAAATCATTATTATATTATTATTTTCTTTTTTTTCTTCTTTTCTTCTATCATGTTTACAAAGTGGCCTAAATTGTATTTTTCTTGCTAACATCTCTTCCGCCATTGTATCTGTTTTATATTGAAATTTCCATGTACCTGGAGCGAGCTTTATATAAGTCACTGTGCTTGTTGCTCAATCCAGAATTATTTATGCTATATTTATAATTGTCTTTAAATTACAAAATAAATACTGTTTAAACCAAATATTATCAAAATACTTGGAGAAACGGAATATGAATATTTGTCTCATATTAAGGTTCTCTAAGATGGACTAAAAGCAGGAGTCTAGGGCTGACCGCGTTTAAACAGACGGGAGCCAGGAACTGATATGTGCCCTCTTTGAATGTTAGCCAGGATTCATTTAAACTTGATTTCTCTGCGCATAATCAGAAAGACAGCGAGATTAATCTTTGCTGATCAGAATTATATACTTTTATATATCTTTTATATTCTTGTATGTTTGATATACTATGTTTTGGGTGTACTTTGACTCGTTTCTTTGCCTTAAAGTCAATGCGAACAGAACGGGTGACTTCGCCACATTTTATTACAAACGATATTTCATACTATTTCTTACTATATATACCTACACCTTTACGCTCTTTCATGTTTTCCTTTGTTAACACGTTTATCTTCTTAGTTTTCTCACTCAAATTATTACGTTGGACCTGGGTCTTCTCCAGGACATTGTAATTAGTGAAATTAAAAGATGCATGAATAACTATTCATACATCTTTTAATTTCTGAAATTACAAATATGCGATAGGACAATACCTTAATACATAATTTTATATCTTTTTGATTACACTGTCCATAAATCGAATACTAGAGCAAACCGTCAGTTTGCTAATTGACCGTAGTATGTGTGTTCTGTGATGGCAATATGAAAGAAAATTTTTTCCACAAGTTCTTTACATGTATGCTACCCCGCTTCATTTCCATGTAGTAGGCTCTATCATGTGATCGACTCGGATCCGAGTTATCATCAGGATACACTCTTCCTAAGGTAGATACATCATTGTTTTACGGCGCACCGGTACAATATTACACCAAATAGCGACGGTTCCATTTCATAAATAGACATTTTCCCCATTTATTCATGATTCATTCCAAGCCAGACACGAATTTACATAAAAAAATTGCGTCATATTACTACGACACCACAATGCTACTGAAGTATTAACTTCATAATGAATAGGTAAAAAAAAGTAGCACGTCCGGTGTGAGCGCCCCCCCCCCATCCCTATCATATCTAAATGGAAAAATCGTTTCTTAACGTTATATGTAAGAAGACGTAAGACCAATTTTCATTGTATACATTTTGTACAAATTGGATTTTAAAATGCATCTTACACTCTACCGTAATATATAACACATCAAACGCATTCTTCTTCAATAATGACAACGTATTATACCATACAAGTTTACTTCTTTTTGTTTCATACTATTTTGAGATTTTAACCCTCTCAATACTATTTGCAGATAATAATTAATTCGAATGTGTGCAGCACAAACGAGCAAACAATGCTTAATATTAAACATCCACAAGGCATACATTCTTGGGAAGGTTTTTCCTTTAAACTAAAAATGCGTAATTCAAGAGTGAAGAGTGTTCAATACGGAGGCTACTTACAATAACCTCATCCTTAAGATATATATATATATATATATATATATATATATATATTTTACATGTAATCCGTATAAGGTATTTTACACATCATCTTTGATTAATTCAAACCTTGGTCAGATTTAGCATTAGTCACATGGTCCATATACACAGAGACCCAACGTATTCTTGGCATGAGAAAATTTTATGCGTACTACGATGTAGTGTCTGAAAAAAACTTAAGCTCTTCAAATATTTTTATGTTCAATATGAATATAATGTTATATTTATATGATATAATGCTATATTAATAACTATAGCTTAGGCTGTAAATATTGCGGTATATAGCAAACGAATCAGAAATAAGGTGTCTTATTAGTTCCTGCAGCAGCTGCCACTCCGTCGTCGTGTTTACGGGCCGTCTGTGTAATACGATTTATGGTCTGAATAGAAATATTAAAATTCTGGGGAAAAAAAGCTACTGATATTTGTAATAATATAATTTTCCTGATCATCAGATAATTTAAGTATCTGTAGGTTTTTCTTTATTAACCATGATAGTAAAGAAGGTATTTCATGATTTGCTTTATTTTATACATTGTCATATGCATACTACTGTCCTCGCCATCAATTCCATGCACCGGAAAAAATGCTTTTATTATCATATCAATCACAATGACATACATATCAATTTCGTCGAGTCGTAACACAAATTAACATTCCTACCTTATTTAATAGCCATATATAAGATATATTCTGCAGAATATGTTTAGGATGGGACAATTCCCATACTAAATATGCGACATGACAGCGACCTAATTCTTATGTCGCGCGCTACCGGTATGACGTCACGTAACGAATCATTCCAAAATCAAATGAGGGGTCTTTCAACATGAAGATTACAGAAGTAAAAGAGTGTGTAAGGATATAGGCGTAAGCATTTAATTAAACGAGAAGAAAGAAGTGTTAGTCCGGAATTTGCCTTTAAGAAAATTGATTTCAAAATTGCTGCAGTGTTAAAATTAGCAAAAAGTACTATCAAAAATCACAGACGAGCAACCATCAGGCGAAATTATGTGACAAAAAATAAACAAATAAATAAATAAATGAAAATTAATAAAATTTTAAAAAAGAAAAATTATTAATGAATAATAATAATAATAATAATAATAATAATGATAATAACAATAATAACTAGATCTACAGCTTACCGCTTGACCGACGCAACATGGAGGCTCTTCCTCTTAAAATTAAAAGAAAAAAGAAAGAAAACGAAAGACAAAAAGAAAAGAAAGAAAGAAATGCAACCTTTAATAAATACGAAAAATTAAATGAATTAAAATGAATAAATAAATAAATAAAACAATACAAACAAGATATAAACAAAAGATTGATAAAGAATTATCATAGTGAATATACTAGATATTTATAAATCCATGGACACAACTGGGTCGATTTGAGATACTTCAATGGTTGTAAACGCACTTATTTCAACATCACGTACAAAAGCCGGCGTTATATAGTAGTTTTTCCCCATAGTAGCCCCCCCCCCCCCCGGAAAAATGGCTATATAGTACTTTTCCCCCATGGCGGAAAAACTACCATATAGTAGTCTTTCCCCCACAGTAGTTTTTCCCCCTTATGTAACGGTTTGGAAATTATACACGTTCATTCTATATCAGTCGGATAACTGTACTATAGTAATAGCCTGTGGATCAAACCCATGGTGTTATGGTTAAAGGGTTGAGTGTTTGTGTGTGTGTGTGTGTGTGTGTGTGTGTGTGTGTGTGTGTGTGTGTTTTGGGGGTCTTCGTTTTCCATTTGCCGGTAGGGGACTTTCAGAATGCTTGTTTATTCTAATTTGTTTTGATTATATATAAGCCTAAACATATTAATAAATATTATATGCAGCAACAAAAAATGTTATTAAAACAAAGTTAATAACTTCAGCCATACGAGACAAATACAGTTTTTGTTTTACGTGCCCTAATTTTTTATATTATACTGAATTGTAGGGTATACAACTTTAAAACACATGGGATTGACTGTGGTGTCACTTACATAAAACATGAGATGAAAGATGATGTTACTTACATACCACATGGTATTAATGGTGGCGTCACTTAAATAACACAATGGATGAATGGTCGCGTCACTTCAATATACACCTGGGAAGAACGGTCGCGTCACTTCAATATACACATGGGATGAATGGTCGGCCCACTCACATAATGAGAGATGAAGAGATACCGTAATCAAACCGATATTGACGGGCAGTAAATAGAATACTGACAAATGTTAATTACAAAAGTGAAAGGAGGCCATACAAGTTGATAAAATTTCCAAATACCGAATATTAATACATGTATTTTGATTTAAAAAACCCCTTCCACTAGTCTTTACTGATACACTATGTTTGCATACGTTAGACTTATGCCTGAGATCTCATGGACGAACCTTGTAATCTACATACTGAATGTGTATTGTTTTATATATATTGGGGTTTTTATTTCCTGATTTTTTTTTCAATACTGAAAATAATATATTCTAAATTTCTGGCCTAAATCACGCGTCTTTCTACACTACACTATCATATAGAATATAAAGTATCGATCAACAAAAACAAATTATTAGGTGTACAAGATAATGAGTTTCTCTCCCATATAACGCGATTATAGCATTAAGAAGGATAAGTGGAGTAGGAAGAAATCTTCCACCCCCGTGTCCTTCAGAAACCTGTACTGACAGTAACGTTATACAAACCGCATTCATATATGCAATGCCGCCTTTAAATGGAATTACCATGTTTTTTCTTAGGAGGGGTCAAGTTGGCAAGAAGCTTAATGGGATTATCACATATCGGCGACAGTCTCGAAGACAAATTTCCCTCAAACAGCCCACTATCATTACCGTAGTCTATAAAGTGGATCGCGAGACAGCTTGAAAAAAATCATCACAATCTTTAATCTTCATCGCAAACATAACACAGTAATAATCAACTAGTCGTGTAACACACAAAAGATTTTATAGAGTAATCCCATCAGACACATATGTCTTCTATATTGGGCCATATGGATAACATTGCCAACAAGCCAATCTGGTCATTCCGAGCGGTCTTGATGAATAAAAATGTAATATTATGCCATCAATATAATAGGGAAGGTAAAGATACAAGCACATTACAGTATCCAACATGACAAAGCTGAAATCTTAGTCTATAAGAGAAAAAGGAGACATCTGACAAAGCTGTATGACGCAAATCACCAAGGACATGCACATAAAACGTGATAATAGTAAAACATACACGGAAAAACGACACTACAAAAATCTCGAATGCACCGCAGCTACGACACCGAGTCGGGACGGTCAACTAAAGTAAAAAATGTAAATCAATTGTTGTGGCTAACCGGTTTACGGGTGCCAACCTTCCACTTACCACAAAAGCAGCACAATCAAAGGACACACATTAAAAAATCAAAGGACTCAAAAGTCCTGAGAGTCGGCTTTGCTGATATTAAGTATGTAATCATTTTACCATTTTAGTGGCGGATTCAGGATTTCAGGAAAATGGCGGGGGGGGGTTGCAATTGCTTGTATCCGAAATGAACGTGCAATCGACAACTTCATGGCAACAAGTTTTACTGCATTGTTGTCACGAGTCGAAGCTGAGCCAAGGAACGACATTCCTTCAAGTGGGACATTAAATAACCATCTTATTCACGATTCTCATAATGTTTTAACATCATTTATATTTAAAAACATACAACATTTACCTAAATATTTATATTGCATTTGTATTATCAGAGGAAATGCGGGAAGATCGATCTTTAAATTTGTCATATATGTGAAAAAGAACTAAAGTTTCAGAACATGTTGGGGAAAACTTTAATTGAAATATCTCGATAAAAACAAGCGATACAAGATCAAGACAAATGCTTTGTCCGGAGAATTACACAATCGAGTACATCCGACGTTGTCGGTGGTAAACACATCATAAAGTGGTCACAACTACATATCATTACGCGAAATTTGAAAACATTATTGCAACTCCTTTTTCGAGTTATTGAAACTAGTTTATGTTTAGCTTAAATTAACTGAGCTTAAGGTACATTGTGCTGATCAAGAATTTTTAAGACAACATCAGTAATTTTTCGGCACTTTATTTTTCAGCGGCGTAGTAAGCTCTATATCGGTAGTGAAAGTTATAACCCCTGAAAAGAAAGTGATTGCAATGAGTGCGGCTTCGCCGAAGCCGACTCAAAAATGACATAAAACTCAGTTGTATGATAGCCGTCGTCTCGGACATGCAGAGAATAAAGGGATCATGTTCTCAATCACCTTCATGGCTTAAATCTGGGTTTCTCTTCTCTACAATAAATCTTTGTATTACAAAGTAAACTATTTTGTTATCTAATTCGACAAAACTCGGTAACTCATTTAATTTCGAATTTCGTTAAAGCTTTTGCCGTAATAAACATGAGGATATATAAATCCATTCTGTGATCTAATAACTATCTGTATAATACCACAGGTTACGTTGATGCTATTTTCATGAAATTCAAACGGTGAATGTAATGTGTTTATCTTCATTTCACTGCATACAAAACACAGAAAACTAGGTTTTAGATACAAATATTATTCAGATATCATATTTATATATTTAGCTTTATAAGTATAACCGTCAAATGCGAATACTGAAAATTCCGATACTAAATTCTCACACAAAACGCATGGGATAACCTGATCATAAATTTCACTTTGTGCTATTTTTTCTATTTTTGGAAGAGAGTTTAGATAAAAGCTTAAGCACCAACAACCATATATGAATGAAAGTCGTGAGAAGGCAACATAGCTTTCCGGTGGAGCTTTATCAGAAAGGAATATGTATGTAAAACACTTTCTCAATGACGTCCGTTGTCATTAATGTATCATAAGGAAGTCAAGGGTTGTATGTGGTATTGATTATGACACCATAATAACATTCTATAGTTCATTATGTCATTCTTGAAGGAATATGTTTCTTTCCCACCTAAATATTAGAACCGCACTTAAAAGCTTTGAGCCCCATTCAAGGCCAAGATTGCGGGGTCAAAATTTTAGTTCAGACAGAAATGTATAGCCATAAGGAATACACATGTGAAATAGTGAAGTTCTATTCTTTCTAGTTGATCAATGATCAGTGATAAGCAAGATTTTGAAAATTTTAGTATGGACAGAAATGTCTACTCATAAGGAACACGCTAGTGAAATATGAAACTCCTTACCCTAGTAACTGACCAATTAAGTATTTTTGATAAGTAGGTAAAATGTCAAAGGTCTTATAACAAGGAAAGTACATGGTCTATGCTTTATTTATTTTAAGATATGGCCAAGGTTAAAGTTTTTGTCTACGCTACTAACGCCGACAGTAGGGCTATTAGTTTCTATATATCGTCCCAACACGCTTGTTATTATTCGGTCGTTTATTGTGTATGTTAGGGCTTCAACGGCATACCATTCGTCGTGTAATAATGCAAGCCAATTATGAATCACAATGTCACTTTATCGGTTGATTTGAAATGCAAACTTCACATGTCAGTTCTACTTACCTTATATTTCATGCTTCAAATCTAAAATTCTATCTTAATGTATGCTATCATCCTTTCTATGTACATTAAATTTTGTAGGCGAATTGAAAACTTACTAAGCGGCCATTTTCTATGACGTAGGAATTTTTTAAGAAGGGGAAGAACACGTGCCATATCACACATCATCTTTATTTAGGATTGTATGAAATACTTCTCTTTGCTCTCTTTTTAGACTGAACTTTATATCTATATACTATATAGTTTCGAAGATCGCGCAATCTATTTCTATACTGGCGAATATATGTCAAAATAAGCGAAGCCTTGATCGCTTGTAAGCTGGCGTGGCCTAGTGGTATCGCGCTGGACTCCTAATCGGGAGGCCGGGGTTCGATTCCCGCTCTGGTCATGCCCGTGTCCTGTCTTTCGGATGAGACAGTAAAAACCGAGGCCCCGTGTCGTGGTATGCATGGCACGTTAAAGATCCCTCGCTGCTTCGGGTGGGTCCGTTGCAAAGGTCAAAATTTGTATGCCCCGCATCAGGCATATACGCGTCACCATATACGTGAAATATTCGTGGTGTGACGTAAAACAAAAATCAATCAATCAATCTTGATCGCTTGTTACAAGCGTTTTACTACGATTTCTCCGAATAAAACAATAAGTCACGTGGAAAAAGTCCCACGAAGTGCGATTGTGATTCATAATCGGCTTGCATTATTACGGCGAATAGCAAAGCATTGAAGCCCTTACAAATGCAATAAACGACCAAATGATAACAAGTATGTTAGGGCGATATATTGAAGCTAAGCATACCCTAAATCTATGCAATAAAATGTCAGTAACACAGATAACAAAGCCGGTTTTTGCAAGAACTTTTACTACTTTAAGTACTATGAAGAAGTTGCTAGTTCGTTTCGTGAGATTGGCGGTGCAGAGGTAAAATCTGCACGATCGCTAAATCTAGAAGACTGTCGAGCAAAAATCAACACAAAATGACTCGATTATACTGAGACTGTTGTATCGACATTGAATAAAGTGTTAGTGTGGTCGAATGGTACAAAGAAAGCAAGATGTGTTTGTGAAATAAGGCAAATTTTTAAATGTAGGTCAAAGGTTCTAAATATGATGTTTCTATCTCTCACGGTTCAAAAGTTATGGCAAATAAGGCAAATTTTGAAATGTAGCTCTCAAAGGTCAAGGTCAAGATCACGACGTCAATGACCTTGATGTAATCTGACAAAGTTTTGCTAGTGGAATATGCATGCCATCAACCAAAAGTTTCTGCAAGTCATTTAAAAAAGGTCAAATATAACGGCACAAGAGTAACGCCTCGCGTGGCGTAATATGCCCGCCTCTTAATTTGAAAGGATGAAATTCGAAAGTATGGACACATTGCCCCTTTGCCTATTATTCAGGACCTCAAGATGACATATGCTATGGCCCTTGGCAACCACTCTGTGAAATATCATGGAAATCCATGAAGTCAGTAAGAAGTTGTATCAACAGTTCAAAACATGTAATTACCATATCAATTGTTTTGTTTCACATGCTTTGTCCAGTATGAGTTTGTAATTTTTGTGTCCTGAAGAAGGGACAGATCGTCTCCAAACATTGACAATTTTATATACTGTTTTAGTGTCGTCACTTTTTTGTGTTTTCATGTATATATAGAAACATTAAACCCTACAACATTCAAGAGTTTAAGAGCTATTGGCAGCGATTTGAGATCCAGTATTTTTAGGTCTCATGACTGAGGGAAATGACGTTGTTCAGGGCCTTAAATCTCTGAAATGACAAGGCTCTTCATAGACACTACACCATCCGGCTTGTAAGACTGCAACATATTAAGAAAAGTATATCTATGATTACAGAAAGGCTATATACAAGACTTTCGATCTACGTCACGACCAAGTACATTATTTCGTCGTGTATTGGATTGGTCATATTCAATTTTTCTTTAAATTCTAAATTTCAAAAAATAAATGAATAAATGACTAGCAAATGTGTCACATCAGCCTAATAATCTGTTTCAAAGCAACACCATCTTCTTTAAATTGCCACAGAGGAATTGTTTTGTGCGAAAATCAAACATCATTCCTTAAACTAAAGCTATTATTATGTAATGTGGTTTTAAACCGCTTGTTGGGATTTACTTGTACATTTATTGAAACAGATAACTCTTAAGTGTTTCTGTCTTTAGTGCATCTTAGATACTACAATTACACAAGACGATGAGGAATATTTACCAGAAAATTGTCTGGGTTTTATAGTAGACTTACATTAAGTCTAGTTACGTTTGTATTATTACAGTGTACACTTCTGTTATTACCGATAAACTTATATTTGAAAAAATCGAAAAATCAAGTTGTCTACAGAAAGGAAAGCTTTTACAGATTTAAAATCACTAAATATGGACATATACGTTAATTTTTTGTTCATTTCATGAATTGTTTTAAGGGAAAAAGGGGGTTGTTCTTAAAAATTTTATAGTACACGGTGAAGTAACTTCAAGGACAAGATGCCAATTGAGTTTGATCCCTCTTTTGATTTCGTTTTGACGCTTGAGATGACAGTTATATATCCAGAAAAACTAAAAACACAATCCATTTTATGCAAGGACCAGCAATTTAATAGTAATATAACTAGTACTTTTCACTGGTTAATTTCAAATAGCAAGGTTTGGAACATGCCGCATGGCCTTTTTCTTGGCAGATACTGAGTAAATGTGTAAAATAATGACCTTACACTTCCTGCTGAACACGTCATTGTATGGAATGCCCATAACAGACGTTTGCAAAAAAAGCAGTATAGAGCAGTAGTAGGAAGCATTTTAAAAGTGGATTTTTTAGAGGGGGTGTTGGACAAACTTCGTTTCGAGATAAATTCGACTCATAATCGGCCAAAAAAGTGTAGATCCCATCCGTTTATTAAAATGTATTCAGAGCGGAAAGCTCAGAAAAACAGAGAACAGATTCGTACATTTATGTCAGTTTTCGACCATTTGTCTTTAACATTTCATCAGTTCTAAGTCGACTGTCTGTCACTGTAGTCATACTTTCACGTTTTGTGCCTAATAATCTGAAGCATTCAGTAAATACTCATATCAATGCTAATTTCAACATAGTACAGGATAATGCACAATGTCTAGATTTCTTCAAACTGACCCTGGATGAAAGAGAAAGAAAATTTCTTTAAAATTATAAAGACTTAATTAAAGTAAATAAAATTACTGTGTATGTGTATCAAGATATGTTCAGCTAAGACATCGTTCAAAACCAAAGGGTGTGTCTAATGGGCTATCTGTATGTTGAGGTTATTTCTCTAAATTCCCTTTACGTTTCATACTGACTTCAGAGTAAGCCATTGTAGACTTCAGATCCTCGCCCTTGATTTGTGTCGGCGTATGGAAAAGATCAATATGATTTCCAATGATATGATACCTATAAACATTGCCATACACGGATTTTAAAGCGGTTAATTGGATCCACCCTAGGGGCAGACCTTCTGGGGGGAAAGGGGCATGGATTTCAAGGCCTAACTATAGGTTTTCTAGTATTCTATCTAAATTTGTATATGCATTTAAAAACTTTTAATACAATTTTCTTAACTACATAAAACACCGAAGCTTTTAAAAGACTAAGTTCATTATCTCTGTTGATATTGCTCCACCCTAGAGGATGAGCCACTGGCTCTCGATTATACTCATTATGACTGGTGTCTTATTTAACGTCATGTCAACTTTATTTCATATATATCACGATACTTTCTTCAAGATGCGTTACGCAGATATAGACCAAATCACTTAGATATTTGTCTAAAATTAATTTTCAATGCAATGTCAGTGGCAAAATAACTATACCCAAAGAAATAAAAAATAAAAATATCATGGAGAATTTATTCAAATGACCGCAATATTGCTAATTACATGTATTTGTTTGAAAACAATTGGAAGTATGCAATCACTAGATATTTGAAATAACAATAACACTTTGTAAAATCTATGCCTGCTCGTTGTGGGATTATTTCCTTGCTAATATGTTTTCATAACCTTTATGAGCAGTAACTCATAAAATACTGCCACTGGTGGCCTTGACCTTTGACCTCTACGCCTGTTTCCATTTGATAAAGGTCAAGTGGTCGAAAATTTGTAGTCATTGAGTGTTTCTTGTTATTTGTTACTTGTACTCTTCCCTTTGGAGGACGTCTTATCATCTGACCGAACACAGCTACTTCGGGTCAGGTGAGCTACAATGATACATGACTTATAATTTCATAAATGTCTTATGTATATATAAATCACATATCTGCTTTGGTGTCCCATATCCGCTTTATATGGTTCAAAAATAAAGAAAATGACTGAATATGAACTTAGTATTTCATGGCTGCCTACATAGTGTTGATATTAAGATTAAGACAAATGTTCTCTGAATAATCAAAAACCAACAATACTTTCTTGGTTTTATTTGTTCATCCCCCCTCTCTCTCTCTTCCTCTCACGTTTAGATGATTACGACATGAAACAAGTAGCCTTCTCCATATAAAAACCCCTACAAGAATCAGTAACCACTCCTCAACCTTAATTGATCTAATCTTAACCAATGGCAGGTGTAATTGACCCTTTTTGTAGCGACCATCATGCTGTTTATTTTACCACAAATTTCATTAAAATTAAGCACCACACTTACAAACGGCGCATTTGGCAATATGAAAAAGCTGATTTTGACACCTATAGATCCAATCTACAAAACTGTATCTGGAATTTAGATCCACCCAATATAGACAGCATGGTGGACCAACTCACTACTAACATTATCAAATCTGCTGAACCTGCAATCCCAAATAAAGTCATTACTGTCCGTCCATCTCAGCCTCGATGGTTTCATAATGGAATAAGGGTTGCAATTAAAAAAAGGAAAAAGCTACATAAAAGGGCCAAAACATCAAACCTGGACCAAGATTGGACCAACTTCAGGGAAGCTAGAAATCATGTCACTTCCCTTGTACATGAGTCCAAAGTAAACTACTGTAAAAGATTAGCAAATTCCTTACAAAATGGGAACCTAAGTCCTCAGCAGTGGTGGAAAATAACAAAGGAATTTCTTAAATCTGGTAATAGCACTGAAATTCCTAATCTCATTCACAATGATGTGCAGTACAACTCCACCACTGACAAAGCTAATATTTTGAATGACTTCTTCTGTGCACAGTGCAATATTGATGACAGCCAGGCCTTCCTACCAAATTTAAACCATATTCCAAATACTTTAAACCATATACAGGTTAGTGTACAAGATGTTGAAGATGTATTAAAGCTAATTGACACCAGTAAAGCCTGTGGACCTGACCTTGTCAGTCCTAGACTTCTGAAAGAGGGATCTCCCTTACTTTCACCACATCTTTCATTTCTCTTCAATTTATCACTCCAAAATTCACACTTCCTAGAAAAATGGAAATTAGCCAATGTAAGTCCTGTCTTTAAGAAGGGGGATAGGTCAGATCCATCAAATTATAGGCCAATATCTTTGCTAAGTTGTATTTCAAAAGTTTTCGAAAATGCATCTTCAAACATTTCTACAATTACCTGAATATGAATAATATGATAACTCCTGTCCAATCAGGTTTTACCCCAGGTGACTCTGCAGTATATCAGCTAATAGACCTGTATGACTGCTTTTCAAGGGCCTTGGATGATGGTAAGGAAGTAAGAGTTATTTTTTGTGACATCAGCAAGGCCTTTGATAGGGTATGGCATACAGGTCTATTATTTAAGTTGAGGCGGATGGGAGTGGGTGGGTCTCTCTTGTCCTGGTTTAAAAGTTATTTGAATGACAGGGCTCAGAGAGTTGCAATCAAAGGTACTTTCTCTGAAATCAAATCTGTTTGAGTCAGTGTTCCCCAGGGCTCAATATTAGGCCCACTGCTATTTTTAATCTTTATAAATGATATTGTTATGAAATCTCTTTTTATTATTGTTGAGGACCAGATTCGGCTGCAAATCTGCAAAATGATATTGACAAAATTACATCATGGTCACAACAGTGGCTAGTTAAATTCAATGCAACCAAAACAGAACTTCTTATAAGCAACAAAAGTAATCCACATCCACATCCTCCACTATACATGAACAATACACAAGTAAAATCAGTACCCCATTACAAACATCTTGGTTTACAATTTAATACAACCTGCACCTGGCATGAACATATCAATGATATAACATCTAAAGCATGGAAACGGGTAAACATTTTGAGGGGTTTGAAATTCAAACTTGACAGGAGAACTTTGGAGATAATTTATTTTTCCTTTATTAGGCCACTTTTGGAATATGGGGACATCGTATGGGATAACTGCACTGAATATGAAATGAATGAAATTGAAAAAGTACAAATTGAAGCAGGAAGAATAATTTCAGGGGCCACCAAATCCTGTTCACGCACCAATGTTTTGGAAGAAAATGGGTTGATTGATTGATTGATTGATTTTTGTTTTACGTCATACCACGAATATTTCACGTATATGGTGACGGCATCTGCCTGATGCGGGGCATACAAATTTTGACCTTTGCAACGGACCCACCCGAAGCAGTGAGGGATCTTTAACGTGCCATGCATACCACGACACGGGGCCTCGGTTTTTACTGTCTCATCCGAAAGACATGACACCGGCATGACCAGAGCGGGACTCGAACCCCGGCCTCCCGATCAGGAGTTCGACGCGATACCACTAGGCCACGCCGGCTTGGAAGAAAATGGGTGGGAAACACTGCAATACAGACGCTACAAACACAGACTCATCACTTTTCACAAAATGTTCAATAAACATGTGTCACCTTACCTATACAGTTATGTTCCACCAAACACCAACCAAATAAACAATAGAAATCTTAGAAATGGTAATGATCTACAATTACCGCACTACAGAACCAAACAAGCACAATACTCTTTCATTCCAAGAACCATTGTAGAGTGGAACTCCCTTCCTGAAAATGTAAGGGTTGGTACCTCATTGGACACACTCAAAGCACACCTAGACAGAAACACAAATCACATTCCAAATTATTATTATGCAGGAGCCAGGAAATTCCAAATTATACATACTCGATTGAGACTTGAATGCAGCTCTCTGAACTCTGATCTATTCAAAAATCATATTTCCTTGAATAATCTGTGTCAGTGTGGGGAGGAAGAAACAGCAAATCACTATCTTCTTGCTTGCCCCATCTATGCAAATATCAGACAACATACCATATCTACAATACCCGTAAATGTTACCTGTAACATACTACTATTTGGATGTCCTCTGTATAATGACAATGTCAACACAAATATTTTTCTAAAAGTTCAGAAATATATTGAAGACAGCAAGAGATTTTAATTCCTTACTCAACCTCTATCATTTTTCTTCTTATCATTTTCATTATAACTCATTTCTGCAACATATATTCATCACCTACTGTTTTTGCAAACATAATGATTGTCAGCTGATTCTTGTGTAAATATGTCTGAATGTTTGTGCTGTTCAGTATCTAGTGTTCTTCATTTACATATTATGAGCTTGTTTAATATTACTTGCTGATTCATGTTCATATATTTATTTATTGTATTTCATTTACATATTATGAAATTGCTTAATACTACTAGCTTATTCATGCTCATTTATTCATCTATTGTTTCTCATTTACACATTAGGAGTCTATTCATATTATTGTTATATACCGAATGCTAATTTATTTAGACTGTTCATGTTATTTACACTTCTTTTTAATTATAACTTACTTCATCTAATTATTCTCAATTTTTTTTTCACTTTTAGAGTAATTCCTATCAATCATTCATAATTCAATTACTTGTACTATCCAGGCCATTGCTTAAAAGTAAAACTTAATTTGTACAAAGGAGAGAGCTTTATAAAAGAATTATTCTTGTTGCTCAATTCTTAAATAATATGTACGCTTGTATTATATATGCTTAAATCAACAAATAAATCCTGTTTAAAACCAAGTAGCCTTCTCCGTATGTACCATTAAAATGTCGTGATAAAACGAATAAGAAAATGTATGATTTCAGGGTAGGGATATTAATTGTATTGTATCGGTCCGAGAACCTTTTTTTATTATAACTCGTATATAACTTTAGAGTGGAAACATTTTGAAAATACTTCAAGAATTGTTCATAAAATGAGACTTTCATAACGTACCAAAGCGGTTATTGTTTAATGAAATCGATATATGTTTCATAGATAAAATACTTCTATACATGCGAAAACTTTTCTCTTCAATGTTACTAGTAAAACGATTTTTATGGCTCCTTTTACTCAAAATTCTTAAATTCTATACTTAGGATCCCGATTTAGACCTCATTGTGGCCCTAGGTACCATTGTTTGAACAAACTTGAATCTTTACCATGATGATATGTTGCAAGTTTGTAATTTATACACCAGTAGTTCTTGAGAAAAGATTGTTTAGACACCCTTATTTTAAACTATCTCCTTTTTGAAAAGAACGTAAACTTCACTTCAACAGATTTTAATCCCCTTTATCCAAAATGCTTTGTGTAAAATATGGTTGAAATGGACCCAGTTGTTCTAGAGAAGTCAAGAATTTAAATGTTCACACACAAAAGGACAAATTGTAATCAGAAACACTCTATTCAACTTTCAGGTTGAAACTTATTCATACAAGTTTATCTATGAATAACCTTCCATGGAGAAGGCAAAAGATAATCTAACTTGAATGGTCATAAAGATATATAAATACTGATAATATATTACATAAATAAAGGCCTAGAGTGCTCTACCCGTCTTGAGACGCGCTAGGGCCCCCTGGTCTGCTGACATTCCTGCAAATAGAGGGTGAGAAGCTCAAGACCCTTTCTTTTCTGACAAAATTAAGACAAAGACAAATGAAAAGGTCAAATTACTTACCTCATATTAAGTTTTGTTGGTTCCTTCTTACTTGTGTAACAAAAAGTTCGGGGAATGTAAACAAATTTAATTGAATATTTTTAATTTTTCGTATTATACGATAATTTGCATGATGCTTGAAAATGGCACACAGTTGACATTTCATACGTTTGATACGGTTCGTAGAGGGATTGCTTATTTAGTGTACATATCGTAATCATAGAGGTCGTTTATCTAATAGATTCCACTAAAACCATTACTACGTTTTGTCGATCCTTTAAGCATCAAGCTCAGTGAAAACTGTTCGCAAATGAAGCACAACACCATCGCATACAGAGCTGTAAGCGCATGCCAATACCAGATGACTAAAGTATAGTGATAAAAAAGTACATGTTTTCGGTGTAAACAACTTAAGAATTACAATAGCGAAACATTACCAACAGACAGGTTTTCTTATATATCTGCAATACTCACCTATATATTTTCAAAGAAGGTAATCATGAAGATGATGTTTGAACAAACCTCTAACAGAAGTAAGTAAATTTTATCCTGAGATTACAAAGAACTCCATTTTTTCTCGTGTGTTCTATACAGGCACACTTAAGGTCTTCTGTGTACATAGTATGGCAAGGAAAACAGATGACGGGATGCTTGTCAACATAGTCTAGCAGATTGATTCTATATATCAAAAATATTTCATTTAATGATACAAGCATGAAATTTTACACAAAAGCATTCAACCCGTCTTCCCTACACAAAAGGCCCAACTGGGCCTATATCACTCACATGAGCACTACTCGTTCACAAACCTATTTTTGGCCCCCAAGTCATAGGAGCACGCTAATCATAATCTATACGGTAGACTCGTGATGATCAGGGCGTTATAACTTATGTTATGGCTAAAGCCGCCGAAGCATTTTGTGATCTTTATAAAACATCGTGAGGAGGGACATGACCCTAAAATCTGAAAAATTTAATGTAATTAATTTTGTATATTGTTCTTTTTTTTTTTTTGTTTTTTTTTTTTTTTGTTTGGGGGGGGGGTTGTTTTTTGGGTTTTTTTTTTTAATAAAAATTAGTTTAGAAATTCTATATAAACATTCCATGCTGTCGTTGTGTCAGAGACATATATACACATATATATATATGTCTCTGGCTGTGTGACCTTGTCTTTCTTACAGCTAATTAGGTCTTTTTACGCAGTCTAATTATAGTATACATGTGTATACTGATTCGTGGTATATCTTTACGACTGAGTATTTAAACTGAATATAACACTCATGTTGACTAAATATAAGAGTGATTTTATACCATGTACAAGAGCAACGCATAGTGTGGCATAATACGTCCGTCGCTTAGTTTGAAGGATGAAATTTGAAGGTATGGAAACATTTCCTTTTGCCTAGTAGTTGTCTTGGAAAATATAAATTTCAAATATAGTATAATGAAGAATTTGATATTATTTGTTATCCAGTTATATTTTCCTTCGCTCTATTACACAAAATATAGAGAATTTTGACATTTTTTCTTAAATTTTGAAGATGAAAAATCACAAACGACAATTCCAAATTACATAAGTGAACACCGAATTCTTTATGGGTAAGATCATTAAAAAATAATGTAATAATGTAAAGTTCTCCGTCCCATATACTTAGGAATACCAGGAATGAAAGAACTGTCATTATCTTTCAGTATATTAATCTCACTTCATTAAATGCACATTATCCTTCTTTGTTCCAATTTCTGTATCCCTTCAAAATAGAATGCTTCATTCCGGTCCCCTAAGCACTCATAATTTATACAGCGTTCATGACACCCAAATTGCTTCCAAATTTCTTCCAACGTTATTAGAGTTAAGTTTTGGGAATATGTAGGAGTGAAATGGGGATAAATTTGGAGAATATAGGGGATTAGGAAAACCCTTCAAGATGCATTCCATCACAGCCGTCAATGCAACTTGTGAAGTCTGAGCGAGTGCATTATCCTGCAAGAGCAGAACGCCTCTTGTTGCTTTCCTCTCCTCTCTATCACATTTTCCTGACGCAGTCACTTTTATTCATTTGCATAATATGCACCATTTATCGTGCGACCTTCATCTAGAAAACCGATCATGATTATTCCTCGATTGTCCAAAAAGATAGAGGCCAAGACTTTCCAAGCTGAGGAAATTCACTTGAATCTTTTAGGAGGGATGAACCAATGTGAATTCATTGCATGTTTTGTTTTTAGCTTTAGGATCAAATGCTGAACCAAACTTTCATCCTGAGTTACTATTCAATCCTGAAACTCCTCGGGATCATCCTTTGAGCGAGACAAAAGATGCAAAGAAACATCATAACTGATTCTCTTTTCATCTTCAGTTAACATTCCAGAGACACATAATGAAGCTGAGACCTTTGACAAGCCAAAGATTTCTTTAATTCATTGAACAGACCCATACCTTATACCAACTTCTCCCGATATATCTCTTGAGGTTTCTCCTGTCACACATGACAAGAGTGTGCACAAATTGAACGTTTTCGTCTGTGGTAACCTCCTTGGGACGTCCGGACTGTTTATCATATTAAATGCTTACCTTCCCCTTCTAAATTCGGTAACCCATTTTCTAATAACACTACAAGAAGGCGACTCTTTCCCAATGGTTGTCATGAAATCATCATGACAGTTCGATTAACTCTTCAACATATGATAGCGAATTTCGTGTATGATCAAAAGCTTTTGAATAAAAATGCACTACTCTCTCTTCTAAAATGTTAAATACTGAATAATGGTTTGAATGGGGTATTATATATCAAAATGTTTTGGGCCGAGAACTTTTTGATCATATCTTGTTTATACTCACCTTTATAAATCTACCCTGCCATAGTGTACACAAGTGGTAAAATCCAAGTAAATTGCACTTGCATATTCTATAAATGCGACATCATTGATAGGTTTCATCTAAAATAATGCCTAGTAATTTCACTTAAGATGAATGTTGGCAAATTTTCTATCTAGCTTGTCAGTAGTATACTGTCAGTAATATACGCTTCTTTCTTTATACAAAGTTTAAAACCAATTATAAGTTCAGTTATCATTCTAGAACACGTCGAACACTCCAGCATCAAATTCTGACGTTTATTACTACCCGATTTTTCAAAATGCCCGACATTGAAGACATCATAAAGAATCTTTTAACAAATGTACAGAAA
The DNA here is from genome assembly GCA_035048485.1 of Pteria penguin. NCBI lineage: Eukaryota > Metazoa > Mollusca > Bivalvia > Pterioida > Pteriidae > Pteria > Pteria penguin. The sequence continues at coordinate 54,240,543 of CM068582.1, read as the reverse complement.
TGATGATTAACTTACTGTTAATGGGAAACATCAATCATAAACAAAGTAACGCCAATCTGAAAGCGAGTTAAAGTCAATTTGGTACCCAGACAATTCATATTACCCGTAATTCGATCATGATAATAAATTCTTTATCACTATTTTAATATAAAGAAACGTATTATCCACAAGATAACTTTTGCCGATTTCTCACACTGCGTTTATTGCCATTTTGACGAAAAACTTGAAAATATATTACTACACCGAACATTTGAGATGAAAATTCATTGTACAAAATGTACTACAATGCTGGTGCGCGCATCTTCTTATTTTTGACATCAACACTCGTTATTGTATCATTTTTTGAGACATCTTCTTGAATACTTTGATGAATATATAACAAACAGTAGCAAATTTCGTATGGTGCTATGTACAATGCACAACATGGGTATTTATTCCCACAGATTTTAGTAAGACACGTTCGTGTCTTATAATCATGTATGAAAGAAAAAAAGGAAGGTTCCCACACTGTAATATATGAAAAATATGGGGTATTTTTTATAACTTTTAAACCTTTTCGCACTTACGAATAATAAGAAAAACAAGTTGCGCATATTCACACTCCCGTGATTAGTCATTTGAGATTTATTAGTTCAAAATTTATGACTCTATAAAATTAATATCAATTAGATTTATCATTATTTTATCCCGAAGCGATTTCATTATGACAGTTCTATAGATTTTTAAAATCTGAATGCGTTATTTTTATGCAGAGATTTTCAAATGACATTTTACTTTATTTTCGTCAGTTCATCGGAAATTCCTGTACATGAATCTCGTCATAATTCTTCCTTATTAACTTATCATCGTCTTCATATTCTTCATATTTCATTTTTTTTTTCATTGCTTTCTTTTCTTTTCTTCTGCACTTAACGTCACAGAAGTTCGATATTGTGACGTGAAAAACAGGATCACTGATCCCTTTACCTTTGACCGGAGTGTGATGGATCACCCCTTACTGATCCAAGTGGCCATCCAAAGTGGTAAGGCATTAAGCCAAAAATGCTAGTCATCTCAACTTGCTGGACTATTACAAGGCCATAGAGTATACCAACATATATTCTTGCGTCAGACACTTACATCTCTTCAGTTCAAGATCGAAACTGTGATATCCAAAATATCTGAAGAGCAAATTTATCACCAAATTGATTTAAAAGGAAGCGAAAAATATCTGAGGACAACCTTAGCGTGAAGGAAATACTCTGAAGTTTTAGAATAATTTACAAACTCTCATCAAAGTAGAAGTACGTATTTCGGGTTAGTGCAGAATTATTTAAACTTGGATAGAGATACCTTCGGAAATATAACTCCACCAGCAGCGACATCGACATGTTTGGAACAAGAACGCAATCATTTACAGGTGTTTATTTTTTCATTTCTATATATGTCCATTGCTATTACTTGTCTTTCCAGTGGTGCTCAAAGTTGATACTATAAACCCTAAACATTGACCACCAACTGAGAGCCATGCATCCTAAACTGGTTAAGAAGTAGTGAGAGCACCGTTATTACTTCACTCATTTTCTTCTCCCTCTATTTGTATCCCAGTAACTGTAAACGATGCCCTTTTCTGTACTTTTATCAATTCATTTGAAGCTATAATGGCTTTGAAGATGAATCCTCTCCCCTTTTAAACAATTTGCCTCCCTATTTACAGAATACCTCCCAAGCGTTTGAAACAAGTAATAATACTTTTTTGTGTACAATCATCAAGTAATGTTTTAATATGTTATTTTTAACCTTCACTCTAAATAGCCAGACCTTTTGTTTCATCTCATGTGCACAACTTCATGTGATATACATTCATATACAAATCTTGTATCACTTCTATCTACATGCTTTTAGGAAGGAGCAGGGACAAAAATTTGTACGCTTAAATGAGATGAGACTCAAACTGTTTTTATTTTCCCGGGGGGGGGGGGGGGGGGCAGCATGGGATGGATCCATAATTGGACATATTTTTATTTAAAATCTGAAAAGGGTAAATCAATATAAATGTTTAGCATTAGATGACTAAATTATTTTTAAACATTTTTTTTTTAAGAAAAGGGAGATGGTCACCATCTAGAATTTTAACAACTGTGAAATGCCTTGGTACGGAAAACGAAACAGGAAAACACCATTTTAAGTAAATGTATCATATTTTGTGCTTTTCGGGCTTTAATTTATCAGTTATAGCCATATACGTAATCCGTATTTTTTATTCCTTCCTCCTTTTTTTGTGTGTGTAATGTAGCTTTTATTACCAAAATGCTCTTGTAAACTTGGACGCTAAAAGTGGTAACAGAAGTTGTGTCAACTTCTGTTACCACTTTTAGCGTGATAGCTACTTGCAGATTGGGTGAGCCATGAATAATGAAATTCCGCTAGTTGGTGTAGGCTCCTGTCAATGCTTTATAGTATGGTCTAGTTTAATCAATCTATTATCTAGTTGCGGAAGAATGTTTTGTTTGCAGACTGTTGGGATCTCGGGTACATTTTTGTTTGACAATGTGCTCAACAAATCACTTAGGAGGACACATTCTCTATCATATGCATGATGATATGTTAGTGTACAATACTGTTCAGTTGTAAAGTTTCAACAATTTCATGTTCTCCTAAAATAAACAATCACTTTGGTAAAATGGCCCTGCCTATATGTACTATTAGTACTTTTTATTCATACTAACTAATACATTACATTAGAAATGAAAAATTTTGATGCCCTGCAATGCATCTTGTAGAAGATACCGGTATCAAGAGCAAAGCCAAGAGAGGCATTCCATCGCACAGCAGCAAAATTAATGGTACTAAATTGACCTTGACCTTTGACTCAAAATTAATAGTGATCTTCCTCTCATTACACTGATGCCCAATAGGACTGAACATTATTGCTTCTAAAGTGTGTACAAGGTTTATCTATGATGACCTCTAGTAACCTTAACATTTGACCTTTTGACCCCACAATCTATAAGGATCTTCCTCTCCTTATCCTAAAGCTACATGTGAGGTATGTACCCAATACGGCCCAAAATGCGACTTCTCGAGTGTCACACACGAACGGCACTGTTACTATATCCCCCTGCAACGCTGTTACGAGGGGATACTGAGGAACACGAATTTGAAATGTATGTGACTATCGCTGACCTGGTAATAAAACCTCTATCATTTAAGAACTTTATAGTGGCTACAAAATCGCTTATTTCTTATGTTTTGTTTAAAATACGACATTGGTTTCCAATGCAGTTATTATTTCCGCCTACGATTGTTTAAGATATTGCTCATCAAATTTGTGTATGGAGATCAAATTGCACGCCTTAATAAAGGTAGAGTGGCGCGTAGGAATATCTGAAACAATACGTTTTCTAAATGAATTAACAAAAATTAAAAAGATATTTATGTGCCATAATTCAATACAAATGGACGAGATATGAATGACCAGAGAGTTCTCTACGACCTACATTTTACAGTCATTCATTAACATATAGTCCACGAATTATTAAAAATAAATTTTAAAAACATTTTAAAAATAAGCTGTACTAAATATATCAGAGTGATCCAAAAGGATGTACGAGTATAATCTTGTGTTTTCGCTAATACTGAAGTCCATTTTTAACGTTTGGTCTTTTTTGACTCTGCAATTTTTGCAAAATGTCGAGTGCCTTCGTTGATTTCTCATTATAAGATGCTTGTAATGTATTTATTTTGTTCATTTTAAGAAGACAAAGATTAATATTCAGTTTGATTTTAAAATTGATTTTTAGTTTTAGACTTTTATATTAAAACAAGATGTGTTTGTGAAACATTATGCCCCGTGGGACAAAAAAAAACAGTCTTTGTAATGTTATATCATTTCAATCGTTTAAGACAAGGACTTACTGTGAGATATAGACAATATGTCTAAATACTATAAATAAATATATGAAATATTGAAATAAAAAAAGAGGGTTGATTGATTGATTTTTATTTAACGTCACACCACAAATATTTCACGTATATGGTGACGGCATCTGCCTGATGCAGGACATACAAATTTTGACTTTGCAATAGACCCACCCGAAGCAGTGAGGGATCTTTAACGTGCCATGCATACCACGGCACGGGGCCTCGGTTTTCACTGTATCTTCCGAAAGACCAGAGCGGGACTCGAACCCCGGCCTACCGATCAGGAGGCGAGCGCGATACCACTAGGCATCGCCGGCTTCCAAAAAGAGGGTAACTATTAAATTCTATTAAAGCAGTGAAATATAACCCCATTATTATATAACCCCATATTATTATATAACCCCATATAACATTATTATATTATATCATATTATATTATCATTATTATTATATAACTTCATTTATCTTATTTAAGCATTTTGCACGAGTTTCATGAAAAACAGCTGACGTTTACTAAAGTTATCGCGTTCCACAGCATCTTATACTAAAAATAAACAAGGAGCCCAAGTGAGCCTATATCGCTTACCTGAGTGCTTAGATTATCAGTCATGCAGGAAGGAAGAAGTTATTTATTTTTGCATTACTGTGACTAAGTCAACACAAATGTTGAAAATATGTCAAGTTTCATTTCAGACCAGAATAAAAAACAACAGCCGTTTTTTGCACATCCATTCAAATGATTTTGATATTAAGCATTTGCTTTGTCTCTGCAAGTTGTGATTCAGGGCAACAAGTTAGTCATTTTCTTTAGGTGGGGCCTTTTGTTGACTGATTTCGAGTCTGGGTCATGAACAATTGTTTAAAATATTGTCCAGATCCAACTTAAAATGGCCTAATTTCATATGCTGAGTGTTGAGAAACATCTAAAAACTTATTTAGATGTGTAAAGAAATGAAAAAGAAATTTGACCACAGCTGGATTTGAACCACTACTCTCCATATTCTAATTACCAAGTGGTATATGTACCATTGTGAGACCTAATCTTTAGACATGGTGGCACCATCTCTTGACCAATTTGGATGAAATGTACAAAATTGATAGAGGACTTATGGTACTTCATGTATACCATGCTTCATCAAAATCTTTCATGTGGTATAACAGCAGAAGTTCAAAATGTGAAGAATTGTCCCTATACCCCTCATTTGGAAGTCTTAATAAATTCATAGAAAATCCAAAAATTGAGATAATGACAAAATTCTTTCAAAATAACATTCCTTACTATAATTATGATCAAAATAGTCCATCAGAAATCATCATTATCAATTAACTATGAAATATGACACTTTTCTGCATTGAAACCACCAAGTCCAAAAAAAATGTCAAAAATTTCTAAAATTTGATTTTGGAAGGGAACCAAAATGACAAGACTTCTTCACTCATCCCTCTAGATTATTTCTATGCATTCAGTTTGTCTCTGTATACAGCCCGTATAAAGAAGAAGAGTGTCAAAGGAGGGTACTCTTTTGTGACCTACTTTTGACTGTGGTGGCTCCACCTGTAATGAGGTATGGACGAAAACAACACAATTTGAAGGGGATCATAAGTGTTTTTTTTTTATTTCTACAAAGTTTTATTGAAATCCTTTAAACGGTTTTGTAGAAAAAGATAAAAATATGAATAATGCCCCCCCCCCTTTTTTTTAAATCCAAAAGTTGAGATATTGACAAAATTCTTTTACAATAATATTCCTTACCAGTCCATAAAAAATCACCATTATCATTTAACTGAGAAACATGACACTTTCCTGCATTGAAATTATTAAGTCCAAAAAATGTCCAAAAAAATCAGAAATTTGATATTGGAACAGAACCAAAAATAACAGCACTTCTTTACAGAGATCATTCCTATGCATTACGTTTGTCTCTGTACCTGGTCTAAAGAAGAAGTTTGTCTACGGATGATACCCTCTATGACATACTTTTGCTTGTGGTGGCGCCACCTGTTGAGGGATTGGGACAAAAAACAACAAGACTTGTAGGAGACCATGAATACTTTATTCCTATCAAGTTTCATAGAAATCTGTTCAGTGGTTCTTGAGAAGAAGTCGAAAATGTGAAAAGTTTACGATGGACGGACGACGGACGGCGCGCTATGACTAAAGCTCACTTGGCCAGGTGAGCTAGAAAGGTCTAAAATATCATAATGATACTATGTTTACGTAATGTCGATGACCTGATTTGCGATTCTCCAACATTTCCTTTTAGACATTTGACATTATCGAGATTGCTTATAATAATAACACACCCTGCTATACCATATGTAAAAGGAAAACAAGATAAGAACATACATACTCGATTATATTACAATCACGCCGCAGTCCTGGGACAGTTAAGAGACATGGTTAAATGATTAACGAGTGATGTTCATCAACAACATAAACTTATCATTGTTTTCTGTGACGTGTCGCATTTGATATATATAGTTTGATATTTGTACATACAAATACTTGCATATTGAGCGATAATCAGTTAATGCGATAATGCAACAATAGGATATAAATTACGGTTCTTACAAAACCATTTTATTTCCATTTTACGTGTTATATCCATATTGATGTACCGTCCTTAGTTCCATCCTTGCGCAATGTTACAAAGTTTGGTTATATTATCTACATAAGCATGTCTCATTATATAAGCCGAATCGCAAATAATGTCAAATACGCATATCGACACGCAAAGTGTAGGAGATAACATACACAAAAAGCTACGTACGAGCAAAGTAGAGTCCTTTAAGCCATCAAAAACTCGTTAAAGAGCACGATTTAATCACTCTTCGAATCCACAATTGGATTAAAATCTGAAGAAATGAATGCTTCTCGTCAACGCAAATGACAACATGATGAAAAATCGACTACAGGCAGAAGACCTGTTTAATGAGCGGGAAAGATGGGAAATGTTTCCGGTTACTTACAATTTCAACTGTTTTTTTTACATCTGGTCTTCCTCTATAAAACTTTAATTTAAAAACTTAAGTCCTCATTTATGATCGTAAATAATTGATCGTTGAACAATTTACATGACTGGAATATTACTTTGTATGAACTTAGGTTCATTTATTTCAAAATAAAAAGATAAAAGAATTGAACAAGATAACTAAATGGGCCTATATCGTTCCCATGAACACATAGAACACATTAAATACTTAGAAGAACCACGATGTATTCTAATGAGCACCCAGAACCCATAACAAACTTAGGAGAACCACGATGTATTCTAATGAGCACCCAGAACCCATAACAAACTTAGGAGAACCACGATGTATTCTAATGAACACCTAGAACCCATAACAAACTTGAGAGAACCACTATGTATTCTAATGAACACCTAGAACATATAACAAACTTGGGAGAATCACGATGTGTTCTAATGAACACCTAGAATCCATAACAACCTTCGGAGAACCACGATGTATTCTAATGAACACCTAGAACCCATAACAAACTTAGGAGAACCACAATGTGTTCTAATGAGCACCTAGAACCCATAACAACCTTCGGAGAACCACGATGTATTCTAATGAGCACCTAGAACGCATAACAAACTTAGGAGAACCACTATGTATTCTAATGAGCACCTAGAACCCATAAAAAACTTAGGAGAACCACGATGTATTCTAATGAACACCAAGAACCAATAACAAACTTAGGAGAACCACGATGTATTCTAATGAACACCTAGAACATATAACGAACTTAGGAGAATCACGATGTATTCTAATGAACACCTAGAATCCATAACAAACTTAGGAGAACCACGATGTATTCTAATGAACACCTAGAGCCCATAACAAACTTAGGAGAACCACTATGTATTCTAATGAACACCTAGAACCCATAACAACCTTCGGAGAACCACAAAGTATTCTAATGAGCACATAGAACGCATAACAAACTCAGGAGATCCACTATGTATTCTAATGAACACCTAGAACATATAACAAACTTAGGAGAATCACGATGTATTCTAATGAACACCTAGAATCCATAACAAACTTAGGAGAACCACGATGTATTCTAATGAACACCTAGAACCCATAACAAACTTAGGAGAACCACAATGTGTTCTAATGAGCACCTAGAACCCATAACAACCTTCGGAGAACCACGATGTATTCTAATGAGCACCTAGAACCAATAACAAACTTAGGAGAACCACGATGTATTCTAATGAACACTTAGAACATATAACAAACTTAGGAGAACCGCGATGTATTCTAATGAACACCTAGAACATATAACAAACTTAGAAGAACCACGATGTATTCTAATGAACACCTAGAACCCATAACAAACTCAGGAGAACCACGATGTATTCTAATGAACACCTAGAACCCATAACAAACTTAGGAGAACCACGATGTATTCTAATGAGCACCCAGAACCCATAACAAACTTAGGAGAACCACGATGTATTCTAATGAGCACCCAGAACCCATAACAAACTTAGGAGAACCACGATGTATTCTAATGAACACCTAGAACCCATAACAAACTTGAGAGAACCACTATGTATTCTAATGAACACCTAGAACATATAACAAACTTGGGAGAATCACGATGTGTTCTAATGAACACCTAGAATCCATAACAACCTTCGGAGAACCACGATGTATTCTAATGAACACCTAGAACCCATAACAAACTTAGGAGAACCACAATGTGTTCTAATGAGCACCTAGAACCCATAACAACCTTCGGAGAACCACGATGTATTCTAATGAGCACCTAGAACGCATAACAAACTTAGGAGAACCACTATGTATTCTAATGAGCACCTAGAACCCATAAAAAACTTAGGAGAACCACGATGTATTCTAATGAACACCAAGAACCAATAACAAACTTAGGAGAACCACGATGTATTCTAATGAACACCTAGAACATATAACGAACTTAGGAGAATCACGATGTATTCTAATGAACACCTAGAATCCATAACAAACTTAGGAGAACCACGATGTATTCTAATGAACACCTAGAGCCCATAACAAACTTAGGAGAACCACTATGTATTCTAATGAACACCTAGAACCCATAACAACCTTCGGAGAACCACAAAGTATTCTAATGAGCACATAGAACGCATAACAAACTCAGGAGATCCACTATGTATTCTAATGAACACCTAGAACATATAACAAACTTAGGAGAATCACGATGTATTCTAATGAACACCTAGAATCCATAACAAACTTAGGAGAACCACGATGTATTCTAATGAACACCTAGAACCCATAACAAACTTAGGAGAACCACAATGTGTTCTAATGAGCACCTAGAACCCATAACAACCTTCGGAGAACCACGATGTATTCTAATGAGCACCTAGAACCAATAACAAACTTAGGAGAACCACGATGTATTCTAATGAACACTTAGAACATATAACAAACTTAGGAGAACCGCGATGTATTCTAATGAACACCTAGAACATATAACAAACTTAGAAGAACCACGATGTATTCTAATGAACACCTAGAACCCATAACAAACTCAGGAGAACCACGATGTATTCTAATGAACACCTAGAACCCATAACAAACTTAGGAGAACCACGATGTATTCTAATGAACACCTAGAGCCCATAACAAACTTAGGAGAACCACGATGTATTCTAATGAACACCTAGAACCCATAACAAACCTAGGAGAACCACAATGTGTTCTAATGAGCACCTAGAACCCATAACAACCTTCGGAGAACCACAAAGTATTCTAATGAGCACCTAGAACGCATAACAAACTTAGGAGAACCACTATGTATTCTAATGAACACCTAGAACATATAACAAACTTAGGAGAATCACGATGTATTCTAATGAACACCTAGAATCCATAACAACCTTCGGAGAACCACGATGTATTCTAATGAACACCTAGAACCCATAACAAACTTAGGAGAACCACTATGTATTCTAATGAACACCTAGAACCCATAACAACCTTCGGAGAACCACAAAGTATTCTAATGAGCACATAGAACGCATAACAAACTCAGGAGATCCACTATGTATTCTAATGAACACCTAGAACATATAACAAACTTAGGAGAATCACGATGTATTCTAATGAACACCTAGAATCCATAACAAACTTAGGAGAACCACGATGTATTCTAATGAACACCTAGAACCCATAACAAACTTAGGAGAACCACAATGTGTTCTAATGAGCACCTAGAACCCATAACAACCTTCGGAGAACCACGATGTATTCTAATGAGCACCTAGAACCAATAACAAACTTAGGAGAACCACGATGTATTCTAATGAACACTTAGAACATATAACAAACTTAGGAGAACCGCGATGTATTCTAATGAACACCTAGAACATATAACAAACTTAGAAGAACCACGATGTATTCTAATGAACACCTAGAACCCATAACAAACTCAGGAGAACCACGATGTATTCTAATGAACACCTAGAACCCATAACAAACTTAGGAGAACCACGATGTATTCTAATGAACACCTAGAGCCCATAACAAACTTAGGAGAACCACGATGTATTCTAATGAACACCTAGAACATATAACAAACTTAGGAGAATCACGATGTATTCTAATGAACACCTAGAATCCATAACAACCTTCGGAGAACCACGATGTATTCTAATGAACACCTAGAACCCATAACAAACTTAGGAGAACCACTATGTATTCTAATGAACACCTAGAACCCATAACAACCTTCGGAGAACCACAAAGTATTCTAATGAGCACATAGAACGCATAACAAACTCAGGAGATCCACTATGTATTCTAATGAACACCTAGAACATATAACAAACTTAGGAGAATCACGATGTATTCTAATGAACACCTAGAATCCATAACAAACTTAGGAGAACCACGATGTATTCTAATGAACACCTAGAACCCATAACAAACTTAGGAGAACCACAATGTGTTCTAATGAGCACCTAGAACCCATAACAACCTTCGGAGAACCACGATGTATTCTAATGAGCACCTAGAACCAATAACAAACTTAGGAGAACCACGATGTATTCTAATGAACACTTAGAACATATAACAAACTTAGGAGAACCGCGATGTATTCTAATGAACACCTAGAACATATAACAAACTTAGAAGAACCACGATGTATTCTAATGAACACCTAGAACCCATAACAAACTCAGGAGAACCACGATGTATTCTAATGAACACCTAGAACCCATAACAAACTTAGGAGAACCACGATGTATTCTAATGAACACCTAGAGCCCATAACAAACTTAGGAGAACCACGATGTATTCTAATGAACACCTAGAACCCATAACAAACCTAGGAGAACCACAATGTGTTCTAATGAGCACCTAGAACCCATAACAACCTTCGGAGAACCACAAAGTATTCTAATGAGCACCTAGAACGCATAACAAACTTAGGAGAACCACTATGTATTCTAATGAACACCTAGAACATATAACAAACTTAGGAGAATCACGATGTATTCTAATGAACACCTAGAATCCATAACAACCTTCGGAGAACCACGATGTATTCTAATGAACACCTAGAACCCATAACAAACTTAGGAGAACCACAATGTGTTCTAATGAGCTCCTAGAACCCATAACAACCTTCGGAGAACCACGATGTATTCTAATGAGCACCTAGAACGCATAACAAACTCAGGAGAACCACGATGTATTCTAATGAACACCTAGAACATATAACAAACTTAGGAGAACCACGATGTATTCTAATGAACACATAGAACCCATAACAAACCTAGGAGAACCACGATGTATTCTAATGAGCACCTAGAACCAATAACAAACTTAGGAGAACCACGATGTATTCTAATGAACACTTAGAACATATAACAAACTTAGGAGAACCGCGATGTATTCTAATGAACACCTAGAACATACAACAATCTTAGGAGAACCACGATGTATTCTAATGAACACCTAGAATCCATAACAACCTTCGGAGAACCACGATGTATTCTAATGAACACCTAGAACCAATAACAAACTTAGGAGAACCACAATGTGTTCTCATGAGCACCTAAAACCCATAACAACTTCGGAGCACCACAATGTATTCTAATGAGCACCTAGAACGCATAACAAACTCAGGAGAACCACTATGTATTCTAATGAACACCTAGAACATATAATAAACTTAGGAGAACCACGATGTATTCTAATGAACACCTAGAACATATAACAAACTTAGGAGAACCACGATGTTTTCTAATGAACACCTAGAACCCATTACAAACTTAGGAGAACCACGATGTATTCTAATGAACACCTAGAACCCATAACAAACTTAAGAGAACCACAATGTATTCTAATGAACACCTAGAACCAATAACAAACTTAGGAGAACCACGATGTAATCTAATGAACAGCTAGAACCCATAACAAACTTAGGAGAACCACGATGTATTCTAATGAACACATAGAACCCATAACAAACTTAGGAGAACCACGATGTATTCTAATGAACACCTAGAACATATAACAAACTTAGGAGAACCACGATGTATTCTAATGAGCACCTAGAATCCTTAACAAACTTAGGAGAACCACGATGTATTCTAATGAGCACCTAGAACCCATAACAAACTTAGGAGAACGACAATGTATTCTAATGAGCACCTAGAATCCTTAACAAACTTAGGAGAACCACGATGTATTCTAATGAGTGTAATTTTATTTTTCAGAAATTCGATTTCAGACCGGAACCAAAAACAACATCACATCATCATTAAAAACTATTATACACTTCGGTTTTAGTTATATGTCACCATCTAAAATTTTTCTTTGCTGAAGGAAGCACATCTTTAAATTTACTATGCCATACCACGGACCAAACTCTGGGCAGATCCCTGTCACCATGTTTCGGTACTTGTAAGGGACATTGAATACTTGTGTCAATTTTCTTTAAAATTTTCCATTTGTTCTAAAGAATCGGTCAGATCTAAATACAGAAGTGCTCCCTCCTATCTTTTTTTAATCCTTAATAATTCAAAATTAAATTTTCTACAATTACATTTATTTCCTTTAGATAAGTTGAATACACAGAATTAATACATTAAAGCAACCTACAAAAAGAAAATCAAAGAAATAAAATGAAATGTACAGAAAAATTAATTACAACTCGAAGAGGATGTAGAAAAGCTTAATAGAACTAAAACCAAACCATTTCTTAAGGCATCCTTCTAGATCACTGGTGCATTTAGTTTGTTGATCTGTACAGTCGGCCTGAAAAAGAAGTTTGTCAAAGAAGGATACCCCCTGGTCTTTCCGTTCAAAAGTTCGATTATATTGTAAATGCATGACAATCAAATCGAACACACGTTTTCTTATTCTAAGAGATAACCATATTACTATGCAAGGAGTAAGGAATTTGATTCAATTTCCTATAGTCTATCAATACAGAGTTGTGAATTGAAATAAATAGAGAATATGGACAAATCAGGACCTATTCAAGACCTACAGTACACGCAAAGACGCCTGACGGAGTAATTTATCTAAAGCAAACAAGCATGTCGCGGTGCCATACACTTTTTAATCGAAGCTATGCCATTTTTCTGTGCGCCATGCCATTATTGACCCAGGTATTTATTTAACACTAGAGTTTAAAGCATGTATTACGCTTAAATTTTACTGAAGTTTATGCATAATAAATGTTTTAAACTTTACAGTAGTGCAACATTTATTTAATAACACTGAAGAAGATCGTCATTTGTATGAAACTGATGCCCTCTAAAAGATGACCCAGGCACATCAAAAATCGAACGTTGCTTATAACATGGATTTGCGGGAACATTTTACAATCGCTTATTCACAGATTTACACATGGTTGTCTGATTGCCGAAATAGTAAATTTGGTCATGGTGCTATTTTGCGGTCAGATATTAATGAAAATGGATGTTTATTCATTTTAAAAGCAATAATTCTTGGATGTCACAATAACATTTTCTGTAATATTTCATTACTTTACTCATTGTCATTCCTGAATATTTACAATACTAGTCTAATAGACCACTTGCCTATCTTGATAATGGCAGTCTTTTTGTCCGATCCAACATCTTTTGGCGTTGTTTTTCGTTGTGACGTTACAATGAATTTATGTCACGTATTATGACGTCACTATGAAAAACAACGCCAAAAGGTGTTAACTCGGACAAAAAGACAGCCATTATCAAGATCGGCATGTGGTCTATTCCTTCGATGAACCATGCTAAACAGACTCGGTTCATCAGCCCAAGAACTTGAGTCATGGAAGTAGTATCCGGCGTATGGCAAATCACATGAGTAGTAATATAAAAAGAGGCGGAGCTTACTGAAGTTCAAGGCCGATGTTCTATTATTGTTTTTTACTTCAATGAATGAGTGTGATTCCTCTGTTTACGACATCGTACACTTCAGTTTATGGTGCAAGAAAAGTATTTTCAGCATTCTAGACACGCACTATATTGCGTGGCGGAAGTACTTTTCCACTTTAGGAAAAATTCGGTCCTTGCCAGTTTGATGACGGGGAATTTGATATTTTTTTTCAAAAAAGAAGCTTTTAAAATGCATTGTAAATATACGGAATGACTGTCTTTTTTTTCTAGGTGCATGAGCAATGAACTTGGGTGAGAAACAAACAAATCATTCGAGAACCGCTTCGCGGTTCACGTGATTTGTTTGTTTCTCACCCAAGTTCATTCTCCATGAACCTAGAAAAAAAGACAGTCATCCCTGAATGTCATATTCTTGAGTTGGTTTATACAGCCGGTCTGGTGATCAATGCTTCACTGATATAAAACACCCCCCTCCCCCCAAATCCATTCTAAATGTTTGAATTTATATCATTTATCTAATATTTTCAATATTACACCAATTATGAGATTTGACTCTTCATCTTTCTTTCGGTATTTGGTACACTGTCTAGTAACACTAGAGGGAATGATATTTCAGAACAATTTTTATCATTTTGATGTAGCAATTTCATAATGTCACTTTAACTATAAAGTAGCAGCAGAAGCAAAAGGCACACAAAACGTGTCCACGCTGTATGATGTCTATGTCTCTAGGATCAAAGACCTCAGCAATATACATGTACCTCTTTTAAAATAAACACGTAACCTCACACCCTTTTGAATTATACATTATTCACTGTGTGAAATTCAATAAAGGTAAATGAACACTTTTGACATTTATGACAGAACTAAGAAATCAGGATTTTATTGGGCAAGAAATGTATTTATCATGTAAAAATCAACACATCTAGCACAGAACGAACGTAATAAACAAACATATGGGGAAGATACTTCCGGTTATTTCCTGCAATGCCCTTTAATACTTTGTGTTATTCAAACACCATTCCCAAATACAGATTAAGGATATTGCGAAGGAAAGTTGGGTGGGAGTGGAGAGGTTTTCATTACTTTTTAGTTTCCTTAATTGATTTTTTCTCTTTAAATACATAAAGAATTAATTAGATTTAAATACTAATATTGAATAAATTTATCTCAAACCAGAAATGCAATTCCACTTACTACTAGATCCGACATTACAAGTCCATTAATAACAGCTACTGGTATTATCTTTTTCAGCTAAATTAATGTCATGCCATTTAGAAACATGTACTTGTTATAACATGAAACAAGCTGTCCTTGTATAACACTAAAGACCCGGTGGCAATAAAGTCCAAAAAGTTATTTTCAGCGTGAAGGTCATTGTCAAGGTCAATAGGTCATCGACATTCATGTCAATTGAAGCGGCTTCATTAGTTGAGTATGCATGTGAATTATGAAGTCTCTATCCCTAACGGTTCAAAACTTATGGCCAAGTTAAAGTTGACAGCAGACAGACAAACAGACAGGACAAAAACAATATGCCCCGGATCGATAGGCATAAAAATAGGGTGCATGATACGCTCGAATGTTGACATGATTCCCTACCCAAGGGCCCAGACCCAAGTTTAAAACCCAGGTGCATAACTTCAAAGACCCTTTCATATACCACCACCAAATCATCTGCTAAAGTTATATTCCTCCCACTAATAAAGACAAGACAAGATTTTTTTACCCCATCCATTTCCTCTGCACCAGGGACCAGACACCCGGTTTGAAACCCAAGTGTGTAACCTCAAGTCAGACTCTTTCGTATACCACCACTAAATTATCTGCATCTGTTTTAGTTAAGAAGCAAAGACAGTTTTTTCTTTTTACCTCTGCCCATTTTCCCTACCTCGGGCCAGATCCCAGTTTACAACCCAGATGCATAACTTCAAATCATACCCTTTCATATACCACCAAAATAAAAACATTTGTACCTGTCATGATTGAGGATTAGAAGCGCAGAAAAGAATGTGGGTGCGGACGGAATAATGGACAAATGACAACGGTATAGAATAATATGTCAACATTTTAATGTAGGCGCATAACACAAGATGTGTAAATATTGTCATTAGAACATTAACATACTGTCATTGGAACATTAACATACTGTTATTGGAACACTAACAATCACTTGCAATATCCCAAGAGATGCTCCTGGAGAAATTACCAAGTACAAAAAACAGTAGAAATTGTAGAGTTATTTATCAATACTAATTATCAAATAATATCAATAATATTGTTTTAATAAGCAGTAATAAGTTATATAATCAATGATGGGATATGATTCCGAGGATAAGTTAGACATAAAAATTCTTCAGTAAAATAATGTTGAGAATTACCAATTCTAGAAATAGATACTATCTTATTCTCTTTAAAATATTTATCCAAGTTTGAAAACAAGAGGCCCAAATGGGAATATATCATTCACCTGAGTACAAATTGCTTCTTTACAATAAAATGACAGCTTATTTCAGTAGAAAATTTTGCTTTTTTTCTACAAGACTTTCTATAAGGTTTAGTGATATTTTGTGCAGTCGTTATGAAGAAGTCCAAAATGTGTCAACCAATCAGAGCCAATGGTGGCCATCTTGGATTATGGATCCGCACGAAAAACACAAACTTGGTAGAGGACCTTGAGTACTTACTTCCTATGAGGTTTGGTGAAATTCTAGGCAGCGCTTCTGGATAAGAAGTCCAAAATGTGTCAACCAATCAGAGCCAATGGCGGCCATCTTGGATTACAGATGGGCACAAAAAACAAAAACTTGGTAGAAGACCTTGAGTACTTACTTCCTATGAGGTTTGGTGAAATTCTGTGCAGCGCTTCTGGAGAAGAAGTCCAAAATGTGTCAAACAATCAGAGCCAATGGCGGCCATCTTGGATTACGGATGGGCACGAAAAACACAAAGTTTGTAGAGGACCTTGAGTATTTACCTCCTATGAGGTTTGGTGAAATTCTGTGCAGCCGTTCTGGAGAAGTCGAAAATGTGTCAACCAATCAGAACCAATGGCAGCCATCTTGGATTACGGATGGGCACGAAAAACACAAACTTGGTAGAGAACCTTGAGCACTTACTTCCTATGAGGTTTGGTGAAATTCTGTGCAGCCGTTCTGGAGAAGAAGTCGAAAAAAGTTCAACCAATCAGAGCCAATGGCGGCCATCTTGGATTACGAATCCGCATGAAAAACACAAACTTGGTAGAGGACCTTGAGTACTTAGTTCCTATGAGGTTTGGTGGAATTCTGTGCAGCCGTTCTGGAGAAGAAGTCGAAAATGTGTCAACTAATCAGAGCCAATGGCAGCCATCGTGGATTACGGATGGGCACGAAAAACACAAACTTGGTAGAGGACCTTGAGTACTTACTTCCTATGAGGTTTGGTGAAATTCTGTACAGCGGTTCTGGAGAAAAAGTCGAAAATGTAGAAAAGCTAACGACGGACGGCGATTGATCACAATAGCTCACTTGAGCCTTTGGCTCAGGTGAGCTAAAAACTGGAAGTAATGCAATTTTCAACTCATTTTGAAAATGGATTTCGTAACAAAACTGCCCTCCACACGAAATACTACATAACAAATTGCCCTTACTATGTAAAAATGTGTGCGCCCTTTTTAATCCCAGTAGATTTACCAGTACATGTCATCTCTACAAATACTGTGGAAACCAAGACAAATCGACATTGCCAAAAGAAAGTACATGTTCTACACATTACCTCTATTACAATCATGATATAATTTCCTTCTAACCAATACTGTATACACCGATCCATTTTCTTCTAATGTAGAAGATGCTAGAACTGTTTGGCACAAAATGTGCTGACATCATTTAATAGGACATTGAGCTTCACCGTCCGTTAGGCGGCGCTTGTGTACTACGAGTTAGAAACGACGTTGAACGTTAGCAACCTTACGACGTCATAAGAACGTTTCACTGGTTTTTACGTCATTTTTGTGGGAATACGTTTTATTTCCTCCCTTAACATTAGGACCGCAGTTTATGGCGGCCAAGTATTCCAATCGAAAGTCAGCTAACGTCGTTTTCTTGACTGATAATAGATCGGTGTACTCCGGCCTTAGACACAATTCATCCTTCCATGTTTCGTAAAAGAACGTGACGTTCAGTCTATTTTAAAATTATTCTCAGACTATTTATGACGTCATAAACAAACGCGTCCTTTGTCGGAGTTTCGTCGGACCTCAGATGACGTCTTCACAATGACAAATTGTGTTGTGTGGAAGGGTGAATACTAGTAGACACATCATTTTTCAACATGCGCATCTTGTCTCGTGCACAAACATTTGGTCTTAAAGGTATCCTTTCGTTCAGCGGAAAGCTTGGATAAAAATCCTTTCACTATTACTACGGGACTGACATATTAGTCGGCAAATGAAAACGTTTCTCGAAAAATTGCAGACATCATAGTAAAACAACTGACTGAACCGAAATATATACTTCAAATCTACAGTGAAAAATGTTTGTAAATTTTCCCAAAAATAAGGATAATCCCTCTCATGCAAAGTTCTGTCTTCAGATTGGTTTTTTGACTCTTACTTTTAGGTCATTTTGGTAATGACTAAATGAGTTTTCTCTTCACATATTTATACTTTCGATTTCCACTTTACACCTTGAACATCACCGAAGATAAACAGTTGTCGAAATGTCCACATTATGCACCAATCACAAGTATATATGTTCTAATGATGACCTGTACGTTAGACCAGGTCCACGGTAGGGGTAAGCGTCTCCTGTTTTAAAACTAGCAATATCCACTATGTATTTCCAAAATATATGACAAAAATATTTAACATGGTCAGCAGAAAATCAATAACTTAAACACGACAGGACAGTATATCAATTACAATCCTGCTCCTGCTCCCAGACACTTTACAGATATATTTTTGAGAACTGCAAAGTTCGACAAAGGGCAAAATAACACTAAAAGGAAACACTAATAAAAGGGGTAAATTGTGACAAAAGTGTAACTTAATGTTAAGATCTCAAAGTAAACATACATGCAGTTTTAATGATTGGAAAAAATCTGAAATAATCTTTTTCTTAGAGGGCAATAATTCTTGCCAAATGTAAAAAAAGGTCAAAATTTATAAACAGGACACGCCAAGATTCAGTTTATATGATTATATATATATATATATATTATATATATATATATATATTTATACACAAAAATATTCTCTCTCATATATATATATATATATATATATATATATATATGTTATACATAATTTATTTTCTTGTACATCTACGTGCATTGGTCCCTACATCGTTTATTGTATGATTCAGAAACGGTATACCATAGTATACATTGTACGTATTACTTTATGAAATGTTACCTAGGCATACACAGAGCAGCAGATTTCCTTCACACTAGTATATAAGATGCAATTAGGATTTGCTCCTAGGGATATCTCGCTTTGCAACTATCATTTACTAAACTGACGCATAAAATAAATGATGTCGATATTTTTTGTGCCAATTACTGAATGAAGACGCGAATGACGAATATCAAAGGATATGTTATTTAACAAAAATATTGGAACTTTTGAATGCCATTGTTCGATGTTTGTGAATGGAAAGAACATAAATGAAATGTTGTGTTTCTTATATGAGAGTTAATAACGATTCCTCAGGTAATATATATTTGTTACTTACTTCAAATTATCAAAACAATCCGTGCAAAAGAAAGCTATCATACATTTAAAAAACCAGATATATAAATCACGTTATATTTATTATTATTACGCATGAAATAGAGATTATATTTGTTTCTGTTTGATAACGATTAATCCTTCGTGTCTACAGCAATAGTCTGAAAGCAATACGTAAATTTTTGGTCTAAAATCTAATAATAATAAATCATTACAAAGTATCAACAGTTTGCATGGTATAAGTTGTGATGATTTATATGATACAAGTTGTGATCTTTTGTATGGTAGAAGTAAAAACACTACTTTATATCAGAATTACTATTATAACTTCTATAAAACGTTATTGTATATGAGTATGTTTTTATCAATATGGATACAATATAGAATACTATTATATCCTAATACTTCAATGTTACCTAACAGGAACTAAACGCTAAGATAAATTTCGATCTCAATACTTGGAATTTACTCTTAACTTCTTCCCGACAAAATATTACAGCAGTATAAATATATAACACTCTCATTCATCGAGAAGATTTACGTAGAACTTCATAATAAGCTTTCATTTTATCCCGCAGAATTTTATCGTTTATTTCAAATAGTACGTTTCAAAACATATATTTCTTTAGATAATCAAGAAACCAAATTGAAATCAATGTCATTAACGATGTAATGTTTCATGTTTCCATAAATTTCATACATGTAATATTGGATTTACTATAATGATGCGTGGTACATCTAGACATACAGAATGTCGGACTATTAAAAATAACGTCGTTAAGCAGTAAACAAATTTAAGCACAGACAGATTTCTGTGAATTTCAAATGGCAATGGTAGCAAAGAAATAGTGTAACTGAAATAGTCATAGGTTTGAAGTGTAAATTGAACTCTTACTGCGCAGTATATCTTATGATGTGCTAATTCAATGTACGGTAACCGCAACGGTCATGGTATGTGATAATGTACAAATGTCGTCGCGAGGCGCACTGGACGTGAAGGTAAGGTTTACGATGAACGACTATGAGGATTAATCAACTTTGCCTG